>MKEJ01036582.1:0-14449 GCA_001753735.1 Embelia ribes
GTTCAAGAATAGGATATTTCCTAAATTAATGGTCTATCAAGCACTCCCCAACCAACCATATATGCAGTATATAACGATTTACTAAATGAAAATCAAGCATAAAAATTATAAAATGACAAATGCTCACGTGTAACATCCTTTGCATTGATATTTTTCATAAAAATAATATCTACACATTACTTAATCCCACATAAGTGGGGGGAACACTAATCGCTACCTAATTATCTCTAAGTGAACTATTTTCTGATTTTCTATTTGAGTTTACTCAAACTTCTCCCAAGAAAAGAACCTTAATAACGTAATTCATCACAAAAAGATGCGTACGCCTACTATATTTTCAATGTAATGCTGATACATCACTTTGTAGCAGATATTTTGTGATTAACCCTTTTGCAAATACTTTTCATTTTGAAAATCTTAAAGTGCCACGCTTCTTTCGACTAGTACATAATCTTACCTGCTCCAAGAGCTTAAATTTGAATGTATATCTTTACTATTCGGCGGCGGCGGAATCATACGAATTTATGAACTTGTTGACTAGAAAAGGAAGGCATTATGTGGAACCATTCATGACTATTTAGTATAGCATCCATTAGAATCGCTATTCGCAAGCTTCGTTGTCTTGCCATAGAAAAGTGGAGAAGTTGAGACAAATTTGTAAACCAGACTTCGGTTAAAATAGATATCCAATGATCTCAAATATTTCCAATACTTGTACAAACAAAACCAGCAGATACAAGCACTACTAAATGGTTCTAGTTAAATTTATAAAATTAGCATTACCTCAACCCATAAAAATTTTCAGCAAAAAAAATAATTTCGCAAGACTCTAAGTTAGAAAACTACTTCAAAGATTACGGGTATCAGCCACTCTGGTTTTTCTAGTTTGTAGGCAAGGCGTTTTCAGACATGTAAGGCGAGATACATCCCTGTACCTGAAAACGATAATACTATGCATAAGAAAAGGTAGATAAACTATAGCTTCATAGATGGAGAAATGAAAATATTCAAAAAAGAGGTTATAAAGTTACAAGGACGTGATAAAGCCCATGCTTTGAAATCTTATGCTTAGAATGCATGGCATGAGATGCAAATGGTGCCTAATGTGCTAAGATTAGATAAAAAAGGGTAAACAAAAAGGTAACTAATATCAACATGTTCTACGTCCTGAACCCATGAATAAGTGTTACTTGGTATGACTTCTGTTGAAAGAAAGTCCAATTCAGTTAAAACTTTTTGGATATATATGCTGATTTTTTCATGCAGGATAAAAGCCAAAAAGGAAAATCCAAAGAGAAGACTTTTTTACTAAATTCATGGAATAATAATGACTCGCTTCAACACTTATTTTGTTTTCTTTTTTTTCTCCCCGCTTTACTTTTGATTCAAACACAAGATATTTTGTAAATCTCACAACATAGAAGAGCTATATCATCCTTTGTTGTCTATGCGTCAAAAGCACACTAAGATTATGTAAAAACATCTTGTAGTTACATTCTTGAAAGTATCTTTTTCCTTCATTGGGTTAAACAACTAAAACAAATAGAGACAAGAGACAAGAATAACAAGGGCTTATTTCCGAAACGTAAAAGAGTTCTTTGAATAATTTTCTTGGCAGAAGAATTCATGGTACCTGCAACAAACAAGTGGGAATCTGGATAAACCCCTGCAGCAAAAGATCAACCTTCTCCAAAGTGTGCACCGGAACGGGCGTAATGATATAAAGCATCTGTCTGAAAATGTCGATGCCTCTCACAAGTCCTGTATCATGTTAAATTCAAAATTTTAAAAATAGAGCTTGAGAGCTCAAGTCTTAATTATTGCTGTTTGAAGAAACCTCGGCAGTCAATATAAAAGAAACGGTATACAAATCAGCTCATGCATAATATACATATTAATCCTGCAGCAGAATAAATGGCATTTGCCATTACAATCTATATCCAATTCACACATATCTTCATATTAAATTATTAATCACGAAAGGAAAAGGAAAAAATGAACTCCTGCACATAACAAATCCAGTTCAGCTATCATCTTCAATAGCACCTCAAGGTTGTAACATATAACTGTGTATATATTATTTAAGACGGTGTGCCTTCTCACCATCGATCATTTTGACATAATATGTACTGAAGTAACTTTCACAAAGAAGAAATAATACCAAAATATATTGCTGGGGGTCCTATTTCGAATCCAAGCAACTGTCATGCCAAAACAATTCAGCTAAGCAATATAACAGACAGAAGAGTGAAGGGGAAACAGATACACACTTACCAAGGCCCACGCACTGAGGCAAACATTCAGAACCTTCAGATCCATCCCCCAAACCGACAATAGTTGCATTTAGACAGTAGAAAATTTCATTTATCGGAACCTAGAGCAACACAACATAAATGAAATGTCAGTAAAGATCACTGCACAAATAAGTGAAAACATGCTTTAAGCTAAAGTGGCAACATCGAGTTGGGCCTAATTCATTATTTGACAAACACAAACTAAACAGAAGTAAGCACCAAAAGGGAAACCAGGAAAAAGGCACAATTATGCTATGCCAAAGCAACTTTGGAGAACTATGTGTACAAACCTGGCAGTGAAGATGTTTAATCTTGACGCTTGATATCGGAATCTCATAAGGAGAGTGTGCAGTCAATGCGTGAGCGAGTTCTTTGATTGTGGCTATATTCAATTCAGTTGGAAAACACTGTCTGAAATAAGCCATAATGCGAAAGTCCCGTAGAAGACGTGTATCTTTTTTCACCAACACCCTAACAAGTAACAATTATGATGAAGAGAAGGGAAAAACAAAACTTCTGCAGCTTTTTAGTACAATTCTCTAATCATGATAAGATAAAATTCAGAAAAGCAATATTCAAGATAAAATATCGAGTCTCCACTACTAAGTACTCTTCTGCTATTACATCATAAAATTGGTTCTAATCAAGCTAAAGAGACCCTTCCCATCTTATTAAGCGGTACCGTTCAACATACAAAAAATGATATAGAACTTCATCAAGAGCTTAAAACTGAATAACTGCAACTACAATTAAAAACTGCCGGATTTCGTTAAGATTAATGCCTCTTCAAGGGTGAACATACTGATTTCAAACAAGGTCTATCATCAATCTGATTAAAATTTCAGCATAGGCATAGTAGATCGTAAAACTCATCATTCTCTATCATCAACAATAGTTCATAGTATCTAGGAGCAAAAGTCCATAGGATTCAGGTGCAAAAGGAATAGTTTTGAAATGATTTATCAAGCAAAGTAAAAGTGCATTAAAGAAAGTCAAATTTCATATCAGCGCAAAAAAGGACTGGCTTACGATCTATTGAAAGAATCTTGGCGGGCTGATTTAACCTCAATTACAGATGTTGTTGTCTCATGTGCCTCATCTTCCCAGAATGCTCCAGCTGGTAGGTTCTTTGTCTGAGCAGAGATACAGATTTTTACCACATGAGTTGGAGAAATATAATTCAACATATCCACCAATACGTCATAACCAGTTCCTGGAAAATATGAAAATAGCACAGGACAATCACTTTAGTCTACGAAAACGAAGAGATATGGACAGACAGGAAAATGAGTGCAAATACAAACTTCTTCATGAACAATGCTTGAAAGAAAAGGAGAACATGCCCACACCTTTAACCCAGCCCGGGGTATTAATAACAAGAGGCATTCCAGTGTTTCCAGCATTTCCACTGTTGTCAGGCATGTAATACACTTTCCGATAGTAGTCATAAAGGGCATGAATATATTCCAAGTAAGCTGTTGGATCCCTTTTACAGGTAGTATCACCAAAGAAAAAGCACCTGAAAATGGGGGGCAAAATAAGAGATAATAAAAAAGCAGCAGTGCAACATTTGACTTTCCGATTGTAGCAACATCCTTTTCTTGGACAAATCATCAAGATTCACATTAAAACAGGAGCATGTACAATGTTATTTCAAAGGAAAAAACAGACAACAATCAAGAAATTCATGCACCGCTTTGAATATGAATTGCTGGATAGGAAGTCTTGCAGACTAATCACTACGACAAGAGATAACAAAGATTAAATGAAGTTAATTACACAAGGTGCATACCTGTTTGGTGTTTTGACGCAAGGGATGGCCAGATCTGAAAAATCGAACATGGAAAAATATAAATAAATAAAAGTGAAAAAAACAATTATAGGAAGAATGGAAGATCAACAACCATCGAAAACAAAATAGAAGGGACAGACAGCACATAAAAGTATAAAACATCAATACCCGAATGTATTAAATACTACCAGGAGTTATCTTGTCGATTACAGTCAGTGACAGACACCCAGGAGGAGTGAATTCTGCCTGTCCAACATCGGTATCTAAGTAAGCTACCTTTTTGTATCTGCATATGTTTGATGAGATAAGATCAATTAAGAAGCATTAGGCGCAATTCAAGTCAATTGCACGTGTGCACATGAAGCTAAGTACTCGACTTTCATCATAAAATACGTTGGGAAAAGAAAAAAACAACTATGTGGCACCTCCATTTTTCTACTTATGTACTATAATGGTATATCGTTTCTCAAATAAAAGTAAGCTAAATAGCACAACCTAAATAACATGGTTGAACCATAAAGAGGGTAACTAATAGACACATTGAGGGACCGAATTGGCATTTCGAATAAGACCGTGGGGACACCTGCGGAGGAGGACGTTGATGAGGTGGCGAGAGAAGGTGGTCTTGCCGCTGTTCTTGGCGCCGCAGATGAACGAGGTTGGCGGCGATGACGTGGCAGAGTCGTAGGCTACGGCTTCCGTCGCCTCCGACCACTCCTCCGGTATGAATATAGTCGGAAAACTCTCCGTTTCTGATACCAGCGCCATCTCTCTTTCTTCTCCTTCTCGGTTGGTTTCTCTGTCTATATATGTATGTATGTATGTATGTATGGGAGTACCAGGCCGCGTTGATTGAGTGATTCTGACTGACACTGATTCTGTCTCTGTGTTTCAACTTGTAATGCGTTTGACCAATTTACATTTTTGATACCTAAATTATTATGCATGGATCCCACACAAAATTTAAATTTAAAAAAACTTAAATAATTTTATCTTTCGTTTTAAAAATAAACGATTAAGATGTTCTAGGCACACTCTTTCACGTTTTAATTGAAATATTTTTTTTTTCTTATTTTGACCTATGTAAGTTAATAGTTTAATCTATATGTATTCAGATCTTTTCTTAGATAGGAAAAACTGATTTTTCCGCTAAAAATTGAAACCAAAATAGCTAATCAATACTGAACGAAAAAAAAAAAATGTGTTAAATAGACTACGCTAATGCAATTTTTTTTATTTGTATATTCCAAAAATTCAGTTTAAGAAATATTTTTTATTTCAAGTTTCCGAAAATATGTTATTGTCTTAACAAGTGAAAATATGAATATTTTTCATCGAGTATCTATGTTGCTTACCTATTCAGAAAGCCAAAGAGATGTGAACTAACCCTCCGTTTGCATGATAAGTACATCTTTATTACATTGCCAGAGAACAGGAAAAAACAGTTGATGACCAATATATACTTACTCTAGTCAAAGATGGTTTTATACAAAAGCCACATAGCAGCAAATGCCAATTGCCGAACATGGTCATGAAGGATAAAATCTATGGATTTAGGATAAAATCTTTTTGGTGACAGAGAAATGCTGGCATCAGTCCACATCCATGCGACCGTTCATTTTCACCGTGCGGATTTCTCTCATTCAAAAGGTCGGTCGGCTCTTATACGCAAATTGTGTCTGTCATATTCATCTCGACACCTTCAGCTCGATCGCTATATGGTTAAAATAAAGTGAGTAATGAGCTTGTTTGCGTAACATGTATCCATTATTATACGTGGAGGCCACAAAATATGCATATGTGTTATTCGTACAATAGCCGTTGGTTTATGAAGCTATATACCGCCAATGCATAAAAATTAAGTTCTAAAATAAATGTGATTAAAAGGTGATGTATACATTTAGCTTGCTCGAGCAAATTTCTTTTTAGTGCTGCGCATCTTTTGGTTATTTTTTCTGGTCTTTGTGCTTGTCCTATGAAAAGATCTTGTGTTACTTTAGTCACCCTGTCTAGTTTTGTATAGCTTTCGGATACCGAATCCCTACCACATATGCTTCCGTTTTCTGTTGAGCAATGTTCAAGGACAAACTCACCTCTATACTGCTTGTGTCTCATTACCGTTGCTTTTCATTTTATGTATTCGTTTTCTCCTTTTTTTTTTTTTACGTCCGACTCTTTTGCTAGTAGGGAGAATCGAGTAAAATCTATCGACGAGGCAGGTCTTAGCGTGGTTCTATCACCTTGTAGTTACATTCGCTTTTTATATCACGTGTTTAGGTAAGTTCGCTCTTGAAGTGATGAGGTTAATTGTTCTCTTGTTCAGATTTTTCTCTGTCACATTTTTTTCTCAAATTGATTTTCAAAATAAAAGCATTACATGCATATTCCTCAGTAGACCCTCACTAGATATTCATAAGTTTTAATGCTGCATATGAATATCCTTTAACAGACAATAGACTTTATACCAAACTTTCGAGAAAGTGAGAAGATCCGCTATTTCGATCCCCTGTGGACGCATATACTGAACTTCATCGATCTCTTTCTTTGATAGCTCTCGAGTAACAAGAACTACTGGTACAGATTTTGATCAAACGGCATTGTTCCAAAAAATTCTAAGATTATTAAACAACTTTGAGAAGCATCTTGGAGAAAAGAACAAAAAAAGGACAAACGAAAAGCTTTGATAAAATATATACTTATAGACAACACTTGATAATAAATTCGATTTGTGCCTTTTTTTTGGAAAATTCCAAAAAAAAAAATTAGAATTTTTATTAGACTAGATTGGACTTTTGTTAAGCTTTGGATTATGCAAATATCATATGCAACTTGTCCGTCACATTTATCCTTTACGATAAATTCAGATACTTGATTCAAAATTTGGATTTGCTAACATCAATGACGATGGATATTAGCTGCCATTATTTTATATATTTATTTGATAATCTTAACTGCCCTCACTTAGAAGAAATCTTTAGCTAACTCTTATTCCGTCTTTATTTGTAGATCGTTACAGAATATCCATTGACAAAAGAATTATTCATAAAAGGCTAACTAGCCAAGCACTAAAATGGTGAGGATTATAATTCTGTATTATAAAGCATTAGAGAAAAATAATCCAACCAAACAATAGCTTTTGTCTCGATTAACAATAACATTTGTCTTGATTTTCTTAAAATGATTTGGTCTGCACAATCAACACCAGCTTGATTCAATCCGAGATAGTCTGATCTGGATTACTCAATTTAAACACACAAAATCCAACCAATAAACTTTCGGTAATAGCGTCAAACCAACACCCCCCCCGCCCCAAATAAAAAAACAGAATCAATTTATTCAGCATATGCTTCAAATTTTTAAAAACAGATGTTGAGTCTTTAAATAAATTAATTTATGTTTGGGCATAAGCATACTTTGGAGGTATTGAGTGCTAAGAGATTTTGTTAGTATTTTCGAACCCAAAAAGAAATAAAAAAAACTCACCATAGCATATGGATCAAAATCCTTTCGAATCTCAATCATGTAACAAGGGCGTTGAACTTGTTCGTTCCAAGACAGGTGTACGTGCCAATAACAGACGTCAGTGATGCTGCAATACTAATTTTCGTTAGCGGCACCCTTCTCAGTTATCTTATTACTCATTCAAAAATCTATACTTTACTACTGGTTTGGAGGTCTAGACTAAACTACGTTAGATCAATGAAGTGGAAAGGATCTTGTTTAGAAAGAAGGCATGACTGCACGTGGGCTGCTTGAGGGTGCCCCTACTATAAACCGCAATCAATATCGCACTTCATCTCCAACGGAGAGGACTAAAAACCCTCTGAGGATCAAGTGATAAAGCGGCAGAGGCAGCCTAGCAAGTGCTTTTGGCAGCTCCTACAAGTTGCGCCTCTAATTTTCAAGCCAATAGATGAGATTATAAGAATGCTCAATTTTCAAGCTCAACATCATTGATAGTTATATGTTTGTAAAAAAATAAAATAAATGAGGGCTACCCATATTTGATAACCATTCATGTCCAATCAGCAAACTAAAATCACCCTAATTGCATACCCTCCCATTTAGAATATAAATAGGACAAAAGATCCCACAAATGAAAAAATCCTAACCTCTAATGTCATCACCACTAATATCAGTCACAATTCCATCCACATTCATCGAATCTGAAGTCCATCGCATAAAACAAAAAAGCAACAAATAAAATATGTTCATCAAAGGGGCACAATTTGAGAATATACACTAACGGACCATTTTGATATTTTCCTCATTCAGGTACGAAAACCACAAGACAAGATATGGTGGGGGCTCAAATCCAAAAAATAATTGGAGTCCCAATATTTTAAAGCAGACCCAAGAATTAAAGTTTTGTTTCAAAGCAAAACTGTGAGACCTGTATAAAAATCAGTCTAATTACAGAAAAAAATAATAATAATAATAATAATGTGAACGATTATCGTTGGATTGGAGCCCCCTTCGGACGAAACCAACATCAGGGGGAAATAGTGTTAGATGCCATTACATCAATTGCAAATAATAGACAGACAAATAGACTAGAAACAAAGGCAAGGTGAATCAAACAACCGAGTACAAGAAGGCATCCCCCTTGTTTACATCTGTACAATGAAAGGATCAATTCTAGGCTCTAAACTCAAGCTAATTAATTACCTTATCTTCCTTAATTTATAGTTTCTTCCAACTGAGAAACTTACTGTATTGTTTATTTGTTGGTCTTTTTTTCCAAATTCAAAGAATCTGAATAAAATTTCATGCAACACTTATCAGGCTATCACCATTGTTGAAGCATGACATCGCCTCTAAAGCAGGCTTTCTCGAGAATTGATCTTGAACCTGATCAAGAGATAGGGAAAGATTGAGTGACAAAGGTGATGGCTCTTCTGATAATTCTAGATTTAGGTTAAGATCTACCATCCGTGTCTGGGTAGGGATGGGAAGAAGAGGAATTGCATTGACGACCTTCGCTGAATCTCGATGATTTATATGACCTACATGCCCAAATGTGAATTTCTCTATCAGAATATCGGTTTGTACTGGCACTGAAATAGGGCACACAGTCACTGGGAAATGCAAGGCTTGAGGGTCAGTGAGAATGGAAGTTTCCTGTAGAGGAAGTTGTGCTGGTGGACCAAGGGGTTGAGCTTTTTGTTTTTGCTGAACATTCTCTTCCATGGAAATCGGAGTAACCTAATAAAAACAGGATCCCTGTATGTTAGATAAGGGTATTCATAATGAGTGCAACTAAGATTTGTGTTGCTTTATCTGGTTTTCTGTACAAAACTATGGCACATTTGGGGAACTTATGAAATTTCATAGTGGTGATGCTGATACAAGTTAGCTAAAAATCAAAGTTATCGTGTGCAATCAGCAAACAATTGGCATTCGCTTACATTTAAAAGAAATACTTAGGCAGTATATGACCAGCAGTGCAAGTACTTCAAACCCATTCAATGCCGGAAATCATTGATTTGATTGTTCATTTTTTTAGTCAGAAGAGTAATATCAACAGCACATTGGAAAAACATTTTCCAAACATTTTGATATCTAAAGCACATAATTGCTGAAAGTAAGATCAAGTAAACTGGAGAATTGATATAAGATCCAATTACCAATTCAGTGGTCATGTCAAAGAGGCTAGATCTGCGGCGGCGGCGATTAAGGTTGCTCCGCCTGAGGAAGTACTTCTGAGCGTGGCTTGCAACTTGCGTAGGCGTACGAGTCTTCACGAAGTTTCTAGAAATCCCTCTCCAATCTCCCTTTCCTACTTTCTGCAGCCCTAAAAGGAACAACTTGTGCTCTTCCTCAGTCCACGGAACACCTAACCATCAATACCATACCAACCCAGGTTAATAATTTTTTTCTAATTTCTGATCTATAGCATGAGTGGTTCACTTCAAATTAGACTACCAGGCATGTTAAATTTAATTTTACCATTATCAGTTTAAAAATAATTGTGTTCATTAAACTAGTCTAGTGGATTCATGAACATTTGCACAAATCAACAGAGGCAAAACATGCTAGATGACTACTAAACAACCAACATAAGTATCATGAAGATGATCTAATTTCTACTAACCCAAAAAAAAAAAAAAAAGTAGATCTAATTTCTGCTATATAGAACTAGAGCTTCACCTCTAACTCTAAACATGTATGAAATATTAAACTTGCACGAGCAAAAGGAATATAGTGGATTAAGGATCTGAAAACACTTAGACGATTCACATCCACATTTCCCATTCAATTTCTAAATACGACTTTTATAAAAAATCATTTCTCTTATTTTAGACTTTCTCAAAAGTTATTTCTATACAACTAAAATATTAATATATAGAAGTAATAAATTTCAAATAAATATTTTATATATATATTTTTTTTGTGTGTGTGTGAAAAAAATTATATTGAATAGAAGAATTGTGATGATTAACTTTCTTTGTAGCAATTCTGAAAATCCAATGGAAATAGAACGATTAATGGGAGAGATTTCTCCCGCACTTTCACATTTGGGAAATAAAATCCCCCCGTTCAGAAAAGTTGCTCTGGATGCTCTTACCAATAGCAAATAAAAAATTGTAATTTGAGTACATATTTCTTCTTAATCAACAAACAAATTCCTCTTTTGATTAAAAATTTTAAAACTTTTGGATAAATGATCCAATACCCCAGAGACATGCAGCATAGTCAACTAATTCTTTCAAATGCACATATCAATCAATTAATCAATAATACCCCTACAAACAATTGATTTTTGACATTGTAGTGAAAAAAGACTAATCAGACCTCGCTTGCGCTCGCGATTGCCGCCGGAGGACCGGGGGTGGACGATGTCATCAGCGGAGGCGTAATCGGCGGCGACGGCGGAGGACTCCTGGTGAGGAAGCTCGTACTGAGAGAGATCGTTCAAGCTCACGCTCTTCCTCATTGGATCAACCCTCACCCTCACCCCGAACAGCATGAATTCGCCGAAGTCTACGGTGGCGCCGCTGTTATTCGTCGACATCGGCGGTTGTCAATCTGATTGGAGAGTTTGAGAGAGAGAGAGAGAGAGAGAGAGAGAGTTACAAGAAAAATAACCTACTATAGCTAACAAATAAATTATTCGAAATTACAAACTTGGGAGGCTATGCGTTATGTCAAGATAGCAAAGGAAGATAATAAATATCTAAACAAGTAGAAAAATAAAGACATAAAAGTCATGAAATTTGAATTAAAAAAAAAAAGTCATGAATAATTTGGGGGTGAATGGCAGAGAGTCCAAAGGAGCCAAAATTTTGTACCTAGAGTTGAACACCAAACAGAATGAAGACAACTATAACATGTAGGATAATGCTATGCAAACAAAAGAATCTTCCAGAAACCCTCACAAAATAATATCTTTTCTCATTTGCAAGATTCACTCACCCAGCAAAAGATATTTCTATGTTTATGGTTCTAACATCCCAATCAAAAGAAAATGTTTACCAGGTAATAAATGGGCATGTAGTCCAGCTCCTCATTGTAGGTTGACTTTAACTTGAATCTTATCATGTATATAACCCACAAAGTTGAGACGAGTGTGGCCAAATCAAGCACAGTGTGAATGTCACCTTCCATGATAAAGCTGCAGTACAATCTTACAGCAAGAAATATCGCTGTAAGCTCTTGAGTCTTAAGTGAAAGGCCTACAAATAAAACCAATATTAAGACACTCTTGGGGCAAGTGAACCCCTTTACTACGTAGAAAACAAATGGAAGAACAGAAATACGTTACCGGATTTCAACATCATCTTCATTTTAATAGATATGTTTATTTAAATGATTCCAAAAATAATTCTTCATGTTAGGGAAAAACATTTTGCTTCAATATCCTTATTCATTACTAGTACTTGATAGACATTTTGAGTGCAAAAAACAATACATTTTACCCAAAAACAATCTAGGCTTAATGCTATAATTTCATTGCCACCCTTAAAAATACTCCAACGTTAAAAGATTTAAACAGAGAAAGCAACAATTGATAGCCACACCGAAAATAAAAACAGAGTTGGAGGGATCCATGACAGAAATAAAAATTTAGGCTAATCTTATGTTGACCCAGATATATCAAGTCTTAACATCAAAGCAAATATCATGGATGATGTCAATCACTTTATACAGTATTGGTGTTACAAGTTATTTAATTTTACGAATGGAGAGTCAATCCGATAGTTACACTATATCATCTACCATAGGAGGTGTGATGGTTATACCAAATAATGCCTCATGCTAAGCAAGGTTAGCAATATTTGTAGAAGATGTGGTTCAACTATGCTCATATCTAATTCTTGTAGCCCATAAATTTGGTCTTATCCATGGGTGGAATTAATGAATCCATCATTCCGATTGGTTTATTTGGGAAAAAAAAACCTCACATACTCTTGAGAACTACAAAATTTTGTCTAGGACGTTTTCATTGACATAGCTAACACTCATAGTCTGGCCTCCAATTATGTTTGCTTGAATAGAATTTTGTACCATTGGATTGCTACAAAGTGGGGTGTCCCACTTGTAATGACCCAACAGTGAAGAAATCCTTTGGAGCAAAATAGAAGAGCCCCATGGATTCCAATTGAGTTCGAAGTAATTTTAATTGCAACAAACTCCTTCCAAAAATTCTAACATGAAAAATGAAAAGATTACAAATAAGAGAGACAAAAATGTTAGAGCATTCCCACCTGTCTTTCTTTTAATTTCTACACTTCACTTTATAGAAATTCATCTCTCCTACTAGAAATTTATATTTTATAAATTAACCACACCAGCCTTCCTATAAATTTTGTAAAATATTATTACAGTAATTAGATATCATATAATAAAATACAAAATATATTTTCTCGAATCTTAACTAGAATTTCATAGTTTTTGTAAAAAAATTAATTGAGAAATTGTGAATAGCAAATTTTTTCATTGAAATATCTACTCTAGCATTGATGGAAAGTTTTCTAGAAACTAAGAAATACAGAAACACATCAGATGTGGCACATTATGAGTAAGAAATGTTATGTACAAAGATGGGTGGGAATCCTCTCATACAGATATAACTTTGTATTTATTTAATTACGTGGCATTGGAAATCCTGCAATTCTAAGTCAACAAATATTTAGTCAAGGCACATCCACACTAATTGATGTAGAATTGATCGGTACAATGTAAATTATAATGAATCTGAATAATTTCTTATATTGCCAGTGTACATATAGTTGAACACAAGTGTGACGGGATGCATCATACATGTGTATATACTCATTTGCAGATATAAAGCCTTAAAATCCTAATAAATTAGGATCGACTAAAGGAACCAAAACAAATTATCACATCGATCATTAGCGTGAATTTTTAGACGCCAGTCATTCTCATTTAAATCAACTTGATCATCTAGTTCTGTAATATGCATGTCCTTCTATATCACTTAAATTCACATAATTAAAAGTCTAGCCATACCTTTTCTCACCATTCCTATTTCAAGATTCTCGTATTATTTCTAATTAGTGCACTAACACGTCATGAGTGTAATGAAATTAGTCTTAGAATAAAATCTTTCATATCTATCCCCGGAAAACATTATATTTCCAAAATTAAGTTAAAAAGCTATACCAGAGCAGGTTTTCTGAGTGGTGAGTTTGTAGATGAGGACCATGATCCCTGCCACGTGGATGGCTTCGGAGGCGACGAAGAAGTGATTGTAATCCCTGATCATCAGCTTCAGAGCCACCAGAGACGAAACCACCGCTGTAACCGCCAAAAACGTCTTCACCTTCATCGACTGCCGCCGCACCCACGCGAACAGTCTGTTCACCGGCGAGCTCCTCTTCCTCCCCATCTCCGCCCTTAGAGATAGTGCTCTTAGAATTGTTGTGGGAGGTTTGGGGTATTTAGCAAGAAATGGAGAGAGAGAGAGAGAGACTCAGTCAGTAGACACGAAGAGAGTAATGTTGGTGTAATGTGGTTGAAGGTTGGGACTTTTTTGGTTGGATTTGATTTTTTCCAACGCCGTTGGTGGGGTTAGATGGTGACACGTGTATTTGATTACGGTGATTCGATGCGTAGATTCACCGGTGACTTGGACGTTTAGTGCGTGAGATTTTGACATTTGTATTTTTCTTTATTATTTAGGGTTAAATTATTTGCAGAATTGGTCCCCATTATCGATAAATGCAAGGAATTAAAAATCAAATCGGATCGGCCGGTTCAACTGGAAATCGATGCCTAGGTTGGTTTGGGTGACCCTCAAAATCGGACATACTTTGAACCGATTCAAAAACAGGTAAACCGATCAAAACCCGGTCAAACCGGTTTAATTTTTTTTTAAACCTATGGTTGTATAATTTTA
>MKEJ01036595.1:0-12245 GCA_001753735.1 Embelia ribes
GCTTACTTCGGGTCTTCTAGAGAAATTAGGGCGTGATACTACTATTATAATTTGATTCTAAATTGAATTCATTTTAAAAGTTTACTTTACATATTTTACTGTAACTTATGTGTCTCTATTAATTGTAAATGTATATTTTTGGTAAAATAAAACTAGTCATAGTTTATATTGGATAAATTTGCAATTTAAAATGGAAGGCATGCACATAAAGATCTATTAAATTGTTGCTTGTTATTCTTCCATGATATAAGAACCGTGGAAAAATAAAAGAAAAAACAAGAATTACTTGAAGTACTATAACAATATTTACCAGTCATACGTGATATAAAAAGTTGTATTCTTATTGATTTCCAGTGCTCTATTAGGTAAAGGTTATTTTCGATTGAATCTTAGTGAGAATATGTTTGTATTATGATTTATGGATTTTGCATTTAATGTATTCCGATCTTCTACTGCTTTTGAGTTTCTTATATTTTTTGCATCTATTTTTTATGGTAATGAAAATTTTCATTGATATTGTTATCCTTTTATTATGCAGGTTTACTATTTTTTATATTTTTGTCTTTCGTCGTTTAGGTTTATTTATAATTGCTCTTGTAAACAAAGGAATTTATCAAGTTTGAATGTTACCATACATGAACCCAAGTAATATATAAAAATGACTAATATTTTATTGTAAATTTTTGTCAAATTTTTTATGTATTAAAACTTAATGTGAATATATCCATGAGAAACATCTACGTTTTTTGACTATATCGAGAAGGATACTACATATAATGCACGTGCACTTCTCTAGTATAACTAAAAGAAGAAAAAGTTACTTTTTATAGAAAAAGGGGTACAATAGGTTTCTTGACCCGAAAATTCATTGGAGCAATATTTTCTCATTTGAGAATCAATTTCTTGAAATGTAATGTCCCGAAATTTCGAGTAAATTTTTCATTTTTAATAATAATACTATTATTGCATTATAATATTGTTATTGCGTAGCATACGTAGATACAGTGTAGTGTAGTGTAGTATGCATGGTGTGTTGTATGTAGTCGCGTGGTATGGGGATAATGTCAAGATGCATAGAAAATGCGGTGTTTGATTAGGGTTTGTCGGTAGTCACATTTAGTTGCATATATCGAGTTCCGAGCACTCAAATGTCATTCTGAAATTTGAAAATTACTTTTAATAGTGTCTAGGAGTGATTACGAGTGTTTCCGGAAGTTATTGACCAAAAATTTGGGCTTGTATGAGATTGGGTATCCATAGGTCCGATCTATCTAACTACTATTATATCTATTCAAAATTCCAAACCGATCGATCCAAGTAGGGTTGGATCGATCCAACTGGTGTTTGATTGCCTTGAATGACATGGATTAATACTTCTTTTCTTCATTTCTTTCCCTTATTCGCTAAAATAGAGAGAGAAAGGAGTGCGGCGACTTAAAAACTTTGGCTCTTAGAACTCGATTTGATCTAGTATCGGGGGTTATCTGCGTATAAAAAGTGGAGAATCTCGATCCTTGGTGTGAAGCCAATATTTTGACATAAGTCTTAATTCTTGTCTCGTTCAAATACATTTCCTCATTTTCCATGCACTTTTCGTACTTTAAAATAAATTTGATATTCTTGCCCCTTATTGCTTATGGGTCATTTTCTTCTATTGGTGCATTATCATTTGTGTTCGTCTACTAGATCAAATCATGGGGGCGAATAAGAGACATTTTGAGGGCTTTTACGTAGGAAGTCTTAGGGTGACTTCTAGCATCTTCTTAGGTACAGTAGTCAATGAATTTTAATATAAAATTGACGACTTTGACCGTATGTAGACGTGATGGATATGTCTTGAATTCGTTCCATATGTATGATTGAATTGGACATGATGGAGATGTCTTATAGGTATAGTACATGCGTAGTAGAATTGACGTGATTGATATATCCCGTAAGCGTAGACTATGCGTAGTTGAATTGACGTGATTTATACGTCGCGTAGGCATAGAGTATGCATAGTTGAATTGACGTGATTGATGCGTTGCATAGGCATGATATACGCGAAGTTGTAGGTGTAGTTGAATGACAAAGCATAAACATAACTTTCTTTATATGCAAAGTTTTAATATCATGTTTGTGGCGTAGTTTTTATCATGTTAATGCACAGTTTATAACATGTTAAATGCATAGTTTAATGCATTACATTGCATTCATGTGGCGTAATTTTGATTGAAATGAGTTCTTTTTTTTATAAAAGACATATGTCGGGCGTTGATCTTTTCCTTTCATTTTCGGGACATAAAAGTATCAATTTATAAAATGTGTAGAAAGTAATGACACGTACAGTCTTACCATGAAAGTAGAAAAACCTGATCGGAGATTATACTATTGGTCGCGTCACAATGCGGATGGTGGATCAATGAAGACTTCGATTGCATCACAACCTGGGTGGCAGATCTTAGTGTTTTTATAAATGCGTTGAGATACTAGTCCCAAAAATCTTTATTGTTTCGCCGTGGGTGAAGTGCGTGGGCATGTGTTGAATTCAAGATCATAATTACATTCATATTCATGATATTTTTATGCATTGTCATATATTCATTCATGTTATATATAGCCTAATATCTCTTTTATCATAAAAGTTAATTGGCTAACTATATGTATTCCATTTGCCTTTCTCTACATGTGTGATTTTGTAGGTGCGGAGGTGGCCGTAGAATATCAGTAGATGCCCAGGTCCTATTGTACATATTTTTGGTGTTGATGTAATAGCATAGTTTTATATTATGCTTCTGTATATATACATTTGGCGTTGGCGTACTTTGATAGCAGGTAGTAAAAGACATGGATATGTTATTGCCCTTATTCTCAAGGCAAATAACATATGTATTCCTTTTATTTTCTTATTCATTTTGTCAAGTATACAGCTTGAGCGTTGTATTATTTAAACTGGTTGTTTACATTGTTGTATAAGTATATATTTTTCTGGAATTGATGTTGGCCTTCATCATTCTTTTTAGCATAATTCTTTAGTTATTATGTTGTTGATGAGAATGTTGTAGAATGTGTATAGTATCATCCTGCAATGACGAATAGATGTAATGGCAAAATAGCATAGTTACGTTGATATGTTTTTTTTTCTTTATAAGTCCACGTCCTTGGATTTCTCTGTGTTCAGGGCGTGACATGAAAAGTAAAACCGATGAACTATTTCTTAACTATTTCTTGAAATTATTTTTCCAAAATAAAAAATTTATGAACTTATGGTTCACAAATTTGTGAAAAATAATGGATTAAAAAGCGGCATAATTGGTCATTTTCATGGACTTCCTTAAGATCTATAATTTGAAATTCACAAGTAGGAGGTTTGAACGACATAATAAGTCATTAAACACTCCCATAAACAGTGATTTATAAATAAACCACACGTGAATGATTTTAAATGCTTCTTATAATAAAAAATTCGCTTCTGAAATACAACCATTTCTCTAATTGCATGTATCTTTTCACTATACTTAATACTCATGTTTAAGTAGCTCAATATAAATTATTATACAATTATTTATAATATTATCAATTCCCTTTTCTTTTATATTCTCGTCGTTTATCAATAATAGATTTAGTTTGACTGGCATATAGTTTAAAAAATATTCAAAACGTAAACTTTTCAAAATTGAATTTGAATATAAATTACCAACATGACTATACAAGTTTTGTCTTATCTATGGCCCTTATAAATATGTAGGTATAATAATAGTAATATCTTCAGTTGTAGTAATAATTAGATATCAAAAAATAAAAATGAATATTTTTTTAGATAATACAATAAGAAAAGTTATCATATTATTTAATGAAAAACGATGTTTTTTTTTTTTTTTTTAATTTTACGTTTCTCACTTCTCTAGTTCCATTTTTTAATCTACCACTTCCGCTCGATGAAGGATCTTCTAATACTGGATGATAATGTATAATTTTGGTGCATGGAAACAAAATATAATATAACATAAGTAATATAAAATTTTAACTAAATTTTTTTTTACTTGGCTAAAAAATTTTAACTCACCTTTGCAAATTCTTTTATTTTTAATAATTTTTTAGAGCATCTTTCCCCTCAGCTCGCATGCCCCACCAAAGAAACTTCAGCAACCCGCGTTCTGGACATAATCCCCGATCTCTCTCTCTCTCTCTCTCTCTCCTGTTACTTTCCCCAGAATCAATCAAACTCAAAAGAGCTCTTTTGAAGCTCTAATAATAATCAAATTTCAAAATCAACCAATTTCTTAACCCTAATTGGGTAATTCGATCTCTCTTTTTTAACCTTCTCATCGATCTGATTGCAATTTGGGCCGAGAGAGAGAGAGAGAGAGATGGAGAGAGTGATGAATGTATTGAAGCCGAAACCGAACCCGCAACAGCAGCTGAGGGACTGGCAGCGGCGGCTCCGCCAAGAGTGCCGCAACATCGAACGCCAAATCCGAGGCATGTATTCATTTATTTATTTTCCCCTTTTTATTGAGAAAAATGAGGATTTTGTGTGTTTTAATTGTTTTTGTTGTGATTTTGGGGTGATAGATATACAGAGAGAGGAGAAAAGTGTGCAGAAAGCTATTAGAGAAGCTGCCAAGAGAAACGATATGGGCTCTGCCAAGGTAATATTTTAACCTCCTATCAATCCCCATAATGAGCAAATTATGTGTTTTGTATTATAATGATTAGGGCACTTCCCATATTCACTCTATTTTCCACAATCATAAATATTAAGGACTAGATTTTGAGTTTTTTGCCATTCTAGCATATGTAGCTAGAAAATTTTCCAAACTAAAACACCGCTTAGAAATTTTTCCAAATTAACACTCAATTTGAAAACGCATAAAAGAACTGCGCTTTCTATGTGTTTAAATTCCAAATTGCTCCGTCAAAATATTAACGTTATATTCAATAAGAAAATGCATTAATAAAATGTGTTTTCAGTGTTTTTATGGAAAACACATTTCTTTTATGCGCTTTCTATTTGTAAAGTTTTACACAAAAAACACATTTGTTTTTAGTTTGTAAAAATAAAAACAGAAAATGCATTTCTTTGATGTGTTTTTAGCTCGCATGAAATTTAGACAGAAAGCGCATAAATGAAATGCGTTTTCAATACAAAATATTTTAAATTCCCCAGTTAAATTTCACGCTAGAAAATGAATTAATAAAATGTGTTTTCAGTGTTTTTATAGAAAACACATTTCTTTTATGCGCTTTCTATGTGTAAAGTTTTACACAAAAAACACATTTGTTTTGAGTTTGTAAAAATATAAGCATAAAATGCATTTCTTTGATGTGTTTTTAGCTCGCATGAAATTTAGACAGAAAGCCCATAAATGAAATGCGTTTTCAATACAAAATATTTTAAATTCCCCAGTTAAATTTCACGGCAGCGTTAAATATTACTTATATGGAAAGTGCATTTCTTTTATGCGTTTTCAAATGGAGAGTGTTAATTTAGGAAAATTTATTAGTGGTGTGATAGTTTGGGAATTTTTCTAAATACATATGCTATAATGGCAAAAAACCCCTAGATTTTAGGGGAGGTGATACCAGCGTATTTAGTTCTATCTAATCACAGAGGGAGTTTGCTAAAGTGATCCCTAGAACTAGGGGACCAATGTTAATCCCTAATACTATTTCTAAAAGTAGGATCTGGTTTAGCCTGTCGGCATTTCATATATTTCAGTCTCTGTTTTAGAGTATGAGCTATAAGGATTAAAATTTAGGGGATGTGAATAGATGTACTGGTGGGAATGCCCTTATAATTTTTTTCCGTTAATGTATTTGCTTGTTGATGTTTATTTATTAAATGGCCTTGGATGTCAAAACTTGTTCTTTTTGTGCTATCAGTAATTTCTGAGGGGATATATACAATTATTCACATTTCCAAATTGATTTTTCCGTGAGTCTGCAAATAGTTTAATTCATCATACCTCTCCTCAGGATGATAAATTGTATGTTTTGGGTTATAATGATTATAGACGTTTTCTCACTTTTAAGGTATTTGCTTGTTTCTATTAAATTAAATGGCCTTGCATGTCAAAGTTTTTCTTTTTGTGTTATTAGAAATTACACATTTAGGAATTGACTGATTTTTATGTGACTGTGATTTTATTATGTCATTTCTTTGGCGAATTAAGCCGGGGTGATTGATTATTCTTCCCATAATCAGTGCAATCAACACTTAGTTATGTCTGTGCACATTTAGGAACTGGCTTTGCAGTGACTACTAATACTGTAATTCCTGTAGTTCGAATGGGAAATTATCCCATGTGGTTGATTATTCTTCTGATGAAGTGTGTTAGTACAAATTTTCTGTACACTAACTTTGAAAGCTAGTAAGCGACAATCTTCAGATGTGATAGTTGGTTGACCATTATGAAGTGAGGGAAATTTAACTGATGGTGAGCTTGTATTCTGTAAATCTCGAATGGTATTTAAGGATAAATGGATAGCATGAAGTTTCTGGGGACCGCCACTGGTGACTGGATTTGAAGGAGAATAGTAACATGGGCTGCTTATTTGAGTTCTTAGATGATGAAAACTTGAAACCTGCAAAATGTGTTTTCTTAAAGTTGACTCGTTTGAACCAACAGTTCAAGTAAAGACATTCCAAGTCCTAGAAGTGCCAAAAACACAAAGGAAGAACTGAACCTTACGGGTAGGGTCTCAATGTCCTTGCATCCAAAATCTACCCATGCCATCAGTTGTGCCATGTGGCTGAGTTTTCATATTTTTGTTGTTTTGCTCAATGGTTACTATTGAGATTAAGACTACAACAATGACTAGAAAGTCTCTCTTAAAGTTACTTGTTGAATGTCTCTTCTGGATTCTTTTAAGACTTTCTTAGAATTCGCATAAATTGATAAATCTGCTGTCCATTGAAACTTAAATCACCATGGGAAACAGCCTGTTGGATCTAGAATTCCTGAGTCTCATGTTTTATTGTATTGCTTATTTTCAACTTAAGGAGGTGTCTTTAATTTACAATGGCCATGTTTTTTTTTTTCTAATGAGTATCCAGTATTCATTTTGAGCTTCTTTTTCAGGCACTGGCTAAGGAGATTGTGAGCTCTAGACGAGCTGTCAACCGTCTTTATGAAAACAAGGCACAGCTAAATTCAATATCAATGCACCTTGGAGAAAGTGTTGGTATATTCTCTCTCACATAAATAGTGCTATGGCTGACTTACTTGATCTACCTACTTCGCTGCCATTCAATGTATTCCCTTGCCAAAATAAGTAGGATGAAGTTATGTTTTATCAATTGAAGATGGAACTTATTGTTCATTTTGGACACTGTTTATGCCGAATGAAAGTATGAAAGTGTGACATCATTGGTGGAACAGATATCTCATAGGAAGTGAACCATTTTCATTAAAGAATTTAAAGTGATCTTACTACGAATTAGTTGGTATCTTCTCACAAAACTTCGATAAATTACAACTACTTTAACTATCAAACTATTGACCTCTCCCATAGGCCTTTACAACATTCGGAGCATTTTGGACTTTCATTAGATGAATTCAGTGAGTCACACCCACCTATCAACTTATTGTTTTACATTTGGCATTGTTTGAACCTCATAGTGCATTCGACTAATAAGTTCAAAGTTTGCAAGTGATTAAACTTGTCCCGTGTTTCACATTTTCAGCCGATTGAATTTCATAATCCTCATGTGCCTGAAATGCTGATTGTTGAACTCTATGTTACACATTTGGTTGATTTGCAGCTATTGCACGGACTGTGGGGCATTTGTCTAAGAGTGCTGAGGTTATGAAACTTGTCAATAACCTCATGAAGGCCCCACAAGTTGCTGTCACTATGCAAGAATTCAGCAAGGAGATGATAAAGGTACCTTACTATGACATGGTAGATAAATTCAAGTTTTAGGGTGCAACAAATACGTGCTTATACATATTTATTCAGATCGAGTCTTGGAGAGTTTGAACTTTGTTCTCTGAAACTTTTCTTCCATATTAAAGACCCATATATGCTTTCATCCTTCGTAGTTCTGTGCTTCGTTTGGTTAATTTTGAACTAGTGACGTTTCATCGCTCAAATTTTTTTTTTTATTTAAAACTAATAGTTAGATAAGCAATTAGAAATTACTTGAATTTTAACAAATCTTGCTAACCTAAGTTCCAGCAGTTTTCTTGAACAACCATTTTTCATGAACTCTTCCTACTAATAAATGGTAGAAAATTTAGAAGATGGGCGAATAGGTATGGAAGTTAGACATTTTGTTTCTTCTTAGTATCTTATGGTGTAACTTATGCATTATGCTTGTGCACTTTAAGCAATTAAGAATTACATCAATGTGGATGGCACATTTTTAACAGGACAATGCAATTTTTACAGAATTCTATGTATCAAAAATATTCCACATGATATCAGCGGAAGTTTCACTAGTATAAGCTGAATGACTTAAATATGTGTTTTCTATAATTCAAGTTTTCTCA
Source organism: Embelia ribes (assembly GCA_001753735.1). Lineage (NCBI taxonomy): Eukaryota > Viridiplantae > Streptophyta > Magnoliopsida > Ericales > Primulaceae > Embelia > Embelia ribes. Next base: position 8,478 of record MKEJ01036595.1, read on the forward strand.
AATCTTTCACAGCTTGATGCTTCCCAGAAATCATTTCACTTCTTAATTATTTTTTCCCGTATAACTTCATCATATTTCGCCTCCTTTAACAACAATAGTTTGTGAAGATACAAATGTATCTTATGTCCAGATAGAAATGTACAGGAACGTAGCCCATGTTACTTTTTAGCCAACTTCTAGTCATTTCCAGTTTTTGGGATTCTTGTATAAGCATATGAAGCAACAACTTTTATTTTAAGCATACACTCACTTCCACAATCCCTAGGCTGGGTTGATTGAGGAGACTGTGAATGATGCTCTGGACTCGGCACTGGATACGGAAGATATGGAGGAGGAAATTGAGGAAGAAGTTGATCAAGTATTGACTGCACTTGCTGGTGAGACTGCTGCTGAGCTTCCGGCAGCTGTTAGGAAGGAAAAGCTAAAGCAACCTGCCACTGTCGAGGTAACTATACAGACTTTACTGGTAACATATTTTCCTAATTGTTTGGACTTTTCAGTTTCTTAAATATTTATCCAAGTGGCTTGTACTGAAAACGGTAAGGGTTCATATGATTATATCAAAAATTTGTTTCTGAATCTGCAGTTATTGAAGATGGATATGTAATTTTTGAATGGTTCTATTTTCCTAGTCTTGCTTATAGTTTGACTGTGGAAGCTATTAAGTTCATTTGATTATGGTTCTGAAGATGGTTTTCGGATATCGGAATTATACAACAATGGATATATTTTTGGGAATTTGTTCTTATAACAATTTCAGAGAACTGTTCTTAAAAAACACTTTTAAGTTTAAAGAACTGACAGTTATTTCCTCTGGAATTGGGTACCTCTTTGTATGATCATCAAGGTGATAAAGTCTTTGTTTTGGTTGCGAAATTTATCTGCAGTACTGAACAGATAAAAATGAGAACAAAATAGAAGCTAAAGCTGGGACCCAAGACATATTTAGAATACCCTTGTTTTCTTGTTATTTTTGCAGGATGAAGCTGAGGTTGCTGATGATGAGGAAGAGCTCGAAGCAATACGAGCCCGACTTGCGAAAGTTAGGTCGTAGTTTTTTTGTATGTTTGCCACCAACATCTGTACCTTGGATGAAATTGAAATGCTGCTGATATTTACATTTACTCTTGTCAAGAGAGTCTCTTCTTGCGTCGTGTCCTCTACAAACGTAACCTAATTTTTATCTTCTGATAAAGATATGACAATCCAAAAGTGACTGTACCATAGCATATTTCAAAATCAGCTCAATACACAGTTTGTTTGTCTGTGATTCAAGTATTATAATTGATATCGCATGCATTATCCCTGATAATGCCCTTTGTTTATACTTAAAAGTTGCATACTTCTCATGAATCTTATACTTGCATATTTTCAGTTTCAGAATTTGGTTAGTGGGATAATCCATGAAGCTTTTTCAGATCATAGCATTTTGTTGGTAGGTTAGACGTACCCACATCGTCGTGGTTGAAGTTCTTATCGACCGAGGAAAATTAGTTTTGAACACAAACTGTCTAAGGTTCTGCTAATGTAATTTTGCAATTATTGTAATACAACATTGGTCATCATTAAAAGCTTTTTCTCAACTGTACATTTAAAGTTTAGCCATGGGGCTGCCTTAAAGACCTACCTTCGGGAGTTTGGATTTTATCAACATGTTTAAACGTCTATATGATCATTAACAGCTGAAATTAAATATATGGTTCCTGTATAATTTGTAAATTTGAAAAAATTTATCTAATTTCAGTCGTTTTTTATAACAAGCGGTCCAAATGCGAGGGCGTATTCTCTCTAGCACATTGATGGGGAGTCCCTCTCAATCCGATGATTTGAGCTATAATTGACTTTGTTTTAGTGTGTATACATATTGTATTTCAGTGGAGATGTGAATTTGTTTTATGCATGTAAGACCTTGTTGTTGGCAGCATATGCTAAATGGTGCCACTATATGCCATGGTTTTAAAAGGTTATTTAGCGAACGCTATAGCCACTTTATAATTTTACAAAATTTATTAAAAATCAGGATTAATGATATACATAAATATCAATTGGTACACATAAATTTTACATACTTATTTGTGTGGTTTAAAATTAATCATGATCAAACTTGTAGGTCCATATTTTATTTCTAGAAATTGGGGTCATGTGATTAGTTTTGGATCACACAAATAAGTATGTATAACTTGTATGTACAAAATACGCATGCATATCATTACTCAAAAAATTATATTGTGGAAAAGATATTTTTATATGGTTTACTTTCCAAATAATAATTTTTTAGCCTCTTACAATATAATGTTTACAACGAAAGTAATGATATACGTACCAAAAACTTATATCGAATTGCATTGTGTGGTTAACAATTCGCCACATTACCCTATCTTGTAGGAAGAGAGTATCTATGAAATATGATTAATTATTAATCACATAATGCAATTCGGTACAAATTTCCAGCATCTAAGCAAGGCGTCACTCAATGGAAACATCAAATGATGCCAAAAGTGGAGGAGCATTGATAGTGAACCTTTTGAAACAAATTACAAATACCATGAGATATTAATTATTATGTTACTTGTTAGGTACTTAGGTCCAACAAGTTGAACAAAGCAAAGGATGTTTTGTCTACGCATTAGGTATTGTCTGTAACTACTATGGACTTTGATGGTGCTCACTAACTCTAATTTTGAGTTTGGGTAATAACACCAACTAGATTATACATATCGCAAATCGGAGTTGACCGAGTTGGTAAAATCGATCAATTCGTACGAAAAGGTATCTAGGTAGTTCCTCTGCTGACAATCTCTCCTGGTGATTGATCGTAAAAATTCCCATAGAAGTCTCGAATTATCCAACATTGTGCCGGGATAGCCTCTATATTAAATAAACACATAAAAATGTGTAAACTCCTAGGATACATATGAATATAATTACAAGTAATATAGTACGTTTTTAGTTAAAATTGATGTCTCAATGATTATACCAAGTTAAATTGCGTGCACATAATATGAGTCAATATTGATCAATGCTACTTTGGGGGTATACTTTTGTCAATAAAGAAGACTTAAGATACATAACTATGTATATATTAATATACTCACGGAAGAAACATTTATTCTAATTCTTTTCTTTCACTCTTTAACATAACCTTTGCTGACAGACAAACCTAATGTAGCATAAAGGAATAAAAAATGTACCCTCCCCCTCCATAAATTTTTGTGCAATATATTTTTTAAAAAAATTTTAAAATATAATAAATAATATTTTAATGCAACCAAAAGGTCAAATTTATCTTCATTTTATATTCAAAAAGTAAAGTAGATATTTTTGCTACATTTAAATTTTAAATTGTTATAATATAAATTCTTCTAAAAAAAACATGTTGTCTAATATTTTGTGGACGGAACGAGTACATAAAGTGTACAAAATTACATGCCAATGTTTGGGTACAAAATTAAATGTCAATATTCGAGCTTGATTTGATGAGAACCCAATTCAAGCTTGGTTTGAGATCCATACGGGTAGAGTTTGAACCCTTAATTGGATAGAAAATCTTGCATTTATAATTTTTTTGTATGCAATTACTTTATTAATGTAATTGAAATTAAAATGAGTACATACTTTTGTACTCGTTCGAAATAATTTTGATACACAATGACAAAAAAATAGAATGAAGAATGAAGATGGCGTATTCCCATTTTGTTCCAAATTCGATTCAGGATAAGGTTAGTTTGGAGTCTTATTATTTGAATTTAGCAGTTCATTTGGGTGACA
>MKEJ01036597.1:0-30899 GCA_001753735.1 Embelia ribes
GTAATATATATGTTTTGTTAAATACATTTTTATCCTTCTTTGGTTTAAATTAATAACTAAAATAGTTGTAATTTTGCAATAATGAGGAGGGTATTTTTTTATTGTAAAATAGAGAAAATTTTAGAAGACTTCACACTTTTATAATAGAGTTAGATGTATATATATATAATTTATATTTCGTATGAGATGTATTAGTTTACGTACATAAATACGTAAAAATTATATTGAATATAATAAATTAATAAAATTTTGTCTTATTAATTGAATTTTGTATTTTTTTTAAAAATTTTAACCACTTCGAATTTATAAGATTGAGTTCAAAAAACTATACAATGTTGTAATTATTTGAAATATATAGTATGTGGTTATTAATTGACGAATTTGTAAGAAATTTAATATAATAATTATTATTTTAATATTTAATCGATAAATAACTAGATAAATAACTAATAATATCTATCGATCGAAAAAAACCAAAATATTTATAAACTGGTTTGGGTTCGGCTCGGGTTCATACGAGATGAGCATGAACAAAAAGTTAGAGCTCGTTGAGGAAACGAGCCAAGATGGGCCCATTCTCAAAACATAATTGGGATCGGCAAATGACCCTTTTGTATCAGACCCATTAAATTCCATTTTTGCTAATACAAATGATCCAAACATAGTCTCACCCACGACCCAACCCAAATCTACAACACAATCAGCCTTAATATATATTATTCTCCTACGCGTGTTAAAAGTATAAAAACTAAAATAAAATACAAAAAGCAGAAAAAAACATAACAATATTGAAAAAATGAATTAGTTTTATTACATATATGATTCCCAATAAAAGATTCACAACAGTAAGCTACAAAATCAAATTTACTTTATTCAAAATCTTATTCCAAATAAAATTATTTTAAATCTCTAAACTTACGGCAATACTTTAATGGAATCTTCAAAACATAAACTTTTAGAATAAAGAGAAAAATCTCATTGCAGTGAGATTTAAAATAAATTGCAATTCTTCATGTGCTATCTAAATTCTTCAAAATATAGTTTGAAATGTGATAGCAAAAACTTGAATTTATTTTAGTTCATATCTCATTTTTTTTTTAATGAAATTAAAAAAAAAATCTCTGCTTTGGACAATGGAAAAGACATCCATATTCATAGTTAGATATATAGTTTCAGTTCGTTCGTGTCTTCAAGATGTCAAATCGAGACCAATGTAGACAGGCAGTACATGTGTATAATATGTAAATCAGTAAAGACAACAAAAAATCTCATTTTATCAGAGAACAAAGTATTTTATTTTGCCATTAACACCTGTTGCCCTTGGGTTGTTCTCTTCTTCATTAACTAAAAGGAGGAAGAAAATTTATCCAAGTCAAGTATTCAAATGAAGCTCTCAACAGGAATGAAGCAATAGGAGATACTAAAAGAGAAGAAAACAAGGCAAGCAGGTGGGATGGTCAGCTCTAAAGTACCGGAAGTTTAGAGTTGATCTCGGACATAAGATTCTCGTCAAGAAGTTTGAGAAGAAATAATGTGTTATCCCGACATGGCTGTGAAACAAATATATTGTCCTCAGAAGATAAATCTAAAAGCTTCTGAACTAAATCTTCAAATATATCACGAAGCAAGTGCTGATATGCTATGCCACCCTGCAAAACCAAAAGAACTTGCTGAAAAAATTGGTTTAGTAGTTGAAACACAGTCATTAACATGAAAAGAAATAAGCCCCACCTGTTCACGTTGCAAAAGTAGAAAATTCAGAGTCTCCTCTAGATGTAGCCAACCACCCTTCATAGAGTGCATGCAATAACAAAGAGCAACACAGAACAAGTTCCTCACAAAACTTATCTCATTTAACTCATCGTCACTATGCTCCCGTGACTCTGCTTTGTAGATCTTAAGCACATGAAGCCTCGAACAGGCCATTAACCAAGCATTCCATCCATATTCCTGTACGAAAATATTTAGTAGTGCAATCATATATTTGCTACAGGGATAAGCCTAAACCCGAATAGTTTATACCATTAGTGCTTCAATGTTAGAAGGATTTGAATCGAAAAGTTCCAGCAGGTCCCCAATTATTTTTATTCTTGTAGCTACCTCATCACATCCAGACAAAAACCTAAAAATAAGAACCAAAATCTGAGGAAGAAAAAATTGAGAGCTGTTTCCCTTGCTTCTTTGCATGTCATGACTGTGTTTCTGTAAAACCTGTGAACCAGAAAAATGAAAAATTAAAATATAAAACAAACATCACAGAATTAGTTTATTAAACAGAAGAGAAATGATTTTAAAAAATAAACTAATGGCAACATGAAAAAGAAACCCTTTTTTCCTGTTACCTGTTTTGGGCTAGCTCCACCAAGAAGAACATCAAATAAACTAGCACAGAGAAAATCTGTCTGGGGAAATCTGAACAGCCTATCAGATATGGCCGAGAATATCGGTTGCATCCTCAAGCTGATTTTCCTATGGCCCTCTGAGAGAGATCGAGATCTACCAACCGAAATACTGAAAAACTTTCCACCTTTTCTCTCAGATGGAAGACCAACCAAAACTCTTCCAAGAAACTGCAAACTGAGCAATCTGATAGGCTCAAAATCCCTAGAATATACACATAAGAACTAACATCATCATCAAGGGAGTTCATCCACAAAACTCTTCAACTTTATTGCAAATTTTAGCAATAGCAGGCAAGGGTACATTTCAAGAAACATTCATCAAAACACTTTCAAGAATCGAAACCAGGATATGTGGAAAAAATCCCAGAGTATAGTTAACTGTATCAGCTTGCAATTCCAGTTACACGAGTTCACATCATGTGGCACCCAATATAGGTTCAGTAAAAGAAACATATAATGTAGCAAATACTTAAAGTGTACAATTGCGAAAAGAATTTCTAGACAATCCCTTTTGGTATGGTCAACCGTCATGCTAGAACTCTTGCAAGAGAAGCTTGAGATAAAATTTTAACAAAAACATTAACAAGTGAAACTCAGGTGATCTCAGAGTCTATGCATGTATGTCATAATAAACTAAATATGACTTATTAGTCGTCATGAAGGTGCAGATCTTTATATAATAGTTCTAGAATCTATACGACCCTCAAACTGTTCAAGCAACGATCACAGGTACACAGACGCTCACATAAAAACTAAACCCGGAAGCCTTAGGCGGGTTACAGGTTCGTTTTTGTCAATTATGACATTGGATAACATCTGCCACATCTTGGAATCAGTTGCATATTCGTCTTTTTGGAGGAAAAGAATTAAAGAATAATTTGGACGGAGGACAAAATGCAACCAAATGGAAACACAACAATTATGCAAATGGGAGAGATGTTCGCCAACCAAGATTAAGTAGGATATTTTCACTGCAAAACGAAAAGCAACCTTCATAACGTAGCGCAGAAACAAACCTTTGAAGAAGATTAACAAATATGTGACAACCACCAAGGGCGTTCACTTGTTCCAGGAATGAAGCTAACAGTTGTTTCTGTGATACAGCACGAATAACCATATGCAAAACGTCTTCAATGCATGACATGTCCTCACTAGTCTCAAAGAAAGAAATAAGTGCCTTTATATCTGATATCGAAATGTTCTGCCTGCATTTATGTGTGTTTTGACAAAGGACAAATCAAAATGGTGCAAGAGTAAAATAAGCTGACAGCATCAAAAGATTGAACAGGGAAGCAGAAGAAAAACTAAGGACACCAATAGAAGGTATTGCACAAGCAAAAGGTACCTAAGGCTCATCTCCCCAAGACTCAATAAAAGAAGTCGAAGTTTACGTATCTCTTCTCGACCAGGTCTCTCTGCGACCACTTGTTTCATCGTAGGATGCAAAAGATGCTTGCCTTCTACAGCATACCGGCATTGTGCACTATCCCAATAAAATTGATGTATTACATCAAGAACACGAGGCAGACGACACAAACTTTTAAGAAGCCTTGGGTCATTATCGAATTGCTGAATAAGAAACATGTATAGTTCACGTTGCACCTTGTACACTGTGTGACCCCAAACAAGAGGATTAAGAAATATGTGAGATATCACATCTTCAACAAGCAGCTCAGATAAACCTGACGAAACAAAGAAAAATAATTGAATATGAGAATATAGTTACTAACAAGGTTTGTACATTTAAACAACATATTCCCTTTCAAGTCATAGAAACAATATAAAAGAGTCTTGACCATCATACCACTATTAGCAACAACATTAAACAAATGTTTCAAAGCTGAGAGAGTTTCCATATTCAGTTGCTGTTGTGGGACTGACTGCAATAAAAAACCAAGTACTGAAAACCCAGATAGAAGAAGCATCTGCTGTTGATTAGCTAAATTTTCATCTAGGACAGACGCAATAAGCTCAATAACTTCAGCAGTTAATCGCTCTCTTGTGATAGGTGTAAGTAATTCTCGTCCAGATGGCCCAGGCTCTTCATTCTCATACACCTCAGACTGAGTGAAAAGAGGAAAGAACACGGATACACCTCCGACGCAGTATATAATCTGTTGTAACAAGCGCCGTGAGCATAACTGTGTCCCAACCATAACAGTTGCTTCAAAAGAATCTTTGTTTAGTGCATGCTCCATTGATGGAGAGACATTGTACAAAATTCTGCCACTAGTGGCCTGTGAGAATGGAAACAATTAATAGCCAAATGAGGTGCCTAGCTTAGCCCAAAAAACAGCCAAAATGGGAAGGAAAAGAACCTGTGCATTAAGTCCAAATACAATTTTGGACGCTAGACCATCTTTAGAATCAAGAACTCCACCAGGCAATGGGTTATCCGTACATACACCAGTTTCATTATTAAGAAATGCATACATATAGCTTGGTCCCAAGGAATATATGCCTTTCACTTGTTCAGAAGTAATTGCATCGTTGAACAAATAAATTGGACCAATCTGCCCAAGAAAAGGAGATGCCTCCTTGATGCTAAACATGGCATTCTCTTCTTCAAATGGAGGCAAACTTATTTTTGTACCAATCATGCAACTTGTCAATACCTCGTTAACTTTTGCGTATCTGTTCCAGGAAATGAATGACATCGGGAAATATGTCCATGCGAAAAAGAAGACAGAAGAAACATATACTATGGAAGTGAAAAAGCACCTGCACTTTTCGGATGAAATAAGCACACCATCCACGTAGCATTTTAGTAAGCTGCCCCCCGAAAATGCCCTACCAATGCTATGAGATAAGCAAACAAAATGCCATTTCTTTCTTATAAGGTTAGCATGCATTGAAACACACTGTCGCTTCTGATTTATAGACTGCCAAAAAGAGAAGAAATCAGAAACACATGCAATCAGCAACTAACAATCAAGCAGACATATGTGGATGCAGAGTTAACAACGTTGAAAGCTATTAAAAAAGCTTGTTATCATACTCATTCACAAAATGCTGAAGGAAAAATGAATTGAATGTGGGTAAGGAGGTAAAGACTTGTCTCCTAACCCAGTGAGAGAACATTATCATGCTTTGGTAACACTTAAAAACTAGATTTGAGGCTTGCTAGCATGATATGCAAAAATTTCACACCTAAAACAATATATGATCAAAACCAACATGGTACATATGAAACTTATCAACCAAACAAAGCCTTCAAAATCCATATGGCAATCAGTATCAATCCACTTGACTCATGAACCCACTTGTATGAAGAAGAAGACATAAATTTCACATCAGGTACCAAATATTTACCTCATAAATCAATTTGTCTTTTGCAAGGACTGCTAAGCACCCTCTTCTGCTTTCGGTGAGAAAACTGAACAGCCCCATTGTTCCACTTCTAGGAAAATTTTCTATTCTAAGCCAGCAAGAAAAAGAAAATCCCTTATTCAATGGCCACTGGATTGGCGTCTTTATAATAATCCCCTGCAAAAATAAAAGCGGACAAGTTACAATCATCACCATTATCATCCAAGTCTTAAAATCCCAACAAATGGAACCAAATACTTACAACAATTCAACCACAAAATATTGTCATTTTCTGAAAGAAATTCCTCAGATTATTTAAGTATATGCTTTGAACTTTGGGCGGCAACAAGTATGTAGCATTTACAAGTTTAATTTCACTGGCTTTCAAGGATTCAGCAAACTTACAGAATTACATCCATCGAGATCAAAAAAAGCAGTCGGCCCTTTTTCATTTAGCATTGACAACATGCTGGTCAACAATAATGAGTAGTATTGCTGTCGAGTCCCAACTTTCTCACTTCTGAGTAAAGCGAACATTTTGCGAATATCTTTCCCAGAAATACTATGCCCACCAGTGACCTGAATTAATTGTGCAATTTTCAGGATGATACTATCATTTTCTTCTTGAGAAAACCAATCCAGGAGATAGCCAAGCATTTCTGCTCTGACGCATGAATCTCTATTAGATATTGAATCTCTGAGCAGTTGAAGGAACACATTAAGTCCATACTGCCGTAAGGAATCACTGCTCTGCCCAGTTAAGAAAATACCAAAAAAAGCAAACATTAAAGGTCAAAAAACACCACATCCAAACATTTTATGAATAAGTTAACACGACGCCACCTCAAAAGGAAAGGAAAAGAACAATACAAAAAGCAAACAACACTAACCTTCTGAAGTACACTCAGATAAAGCAAGATCACATCTTCGTTCTGAGTTGGAATCAAAGTTAAAAAACAATAAGCAGCAGCAAAGATGTAGAATAATACAAGTAACCATATGGGCTGAATTTAATCGAAACAGAATGAACAAATCAGTATACAAAAGGTACCAAGAACCGAAAAGCTAAAACCCAGAAGGGACAGTTCACTATCAAGTCACCTTTATCACAAGGCTTGATTTAATATCAAACTTCCCGTCAACCAGCATATCAAGTAAAGCATGTAAAAGGTATTCACTCGGCTGCCACTTGCAAAAGTCCAAAAGCAAACTTTGCAGCGTCTTATAACCTTTTCCGACAAGAGCTCTAAAGGCAGCCTGCAAACCATATTAATCATTTGCTGCGGAAATGGAAACCAAAAGCAAAAATATGAACAAGTGCAAGTGTGGTCAGTGGATTCTTATGTGATGTTGGAGAATCCCAATAAATAACAAGCTGGTATAGTGAAGCCCGTTCGAACGGGTAGGCCACCCATTCGGACGATTATGATGCCTGGATTCCAGTAACGAAATTGGTTGGGTGGTTATCAGACAGGGATCAAATGGAGTTGGCCGTTCGAACTGCTTGGGACCACTTTTGAATGGGTCAGTCATTTTTGGTTAATTTAGCATTTTTCTTATTTTAATTATGCACTTACTTACATAGAATTTTCCTTTTTCGTCCTTGCATGGCCCATCTTTTCTTAAGCGCACCTGGTCGGTAAAAAAGCATTTTGTAAACATTTGCTATCAATTAATTAATGATATTTGCCTTCCTCTTAATTGAGTGTTTATCTCAGGGGTTTGAGAGCTTTGCTCTTCTCTCCTCCTTATGGACTCAAGGAATCTACCACTAAGTGGGATAAGCTAGCCCAAGCACCAGCAACGGGACCTAGCCCTCGTAGGCGCTGGGTCCTGCATTATTGGGCTAGAAATATATCCAGTGACAAAATTCAACACCTTCGTGAACCAATCCCAATAGCTTCCACATGTTAAAAGTAACGTCAGCTGTTCACTGATGCAATTGACAGATATCCTACCAACCACTTACTACTTAGATGGTATTTAAGAGGGTAACATACTTTGTTTCATAAGATGGAAGCTAGATAACTTTTGGTTCATATATTAGCCAGATGCAATATCTTCTTCTTTATTATTCGATTTCTATTGCAGATCTTGCTATAAAGAAGAAGAGACATTTGAGACATTTGTGCAGTAAATGAAGTTGGCAGGTTACAACTGTAAAGTTGTAAAGAAAAGGCAAAGCAGGGGATACCTTTGAGACATCATTACTTGTAAGTAAACAAGTAAGAGTTTCAAGAACATTTAGAACCAACTTCTCGCCATCCTCTTCATCAAGAGTCCCATTCAATAAAGAGACAATGTGCAAAAAACATTCACCATTGCGAAACAAAGCCTGATAATACTGAGCAAAGCATAAAAACATTTTACATAAGACAACATGCTGAAAAAAACAGAGGCAGGTAGAGAGAAACTACAGGAAAAGACATCCATGAAAGTATACCACTTGATCGGTGGAAATCATCTCTCTCATTCCAACCAACAGATTGATTGACAGTTCTGAAAATTTTTTCTCCCTTTCCTTCACATTTGTGAATGTTTCTAAATACTTGGAGCACAAATACAACTGTGCTTTTTCATCTTCTTCAGAATTTGGAGTTATCTGCAAGTGTGTTAAAGATCAACAAAAAGGTCAATTTGACTAAAGAACATTCATAACCACCAAAGAAGAAACTGAATGGAGTTACCTTCATCAATTCAAGAATACGACCTAGGACATTATTTCTCAAATCTTTCTCCCAGAATAACTCAAACAAACAATCAATACATGATGGTGTTCGCAAAACCAAAACTTTTGCATCATCTGCGGCTGAGAGATATTGCACAAACAGCTCTATTGATACTTCTACGCTTTTGAGCCAATTTTGGGCTGACTGAAATGAGCGTGATCCGGCAAACCCTTGTGAGAGAACAACTTCCATTTCTTTCTGAACACCTGGAATAATATTCTCAGACCTTCTAGATTCTTCGATCAAAATACATGCAACTTTAAGCACTCGTGCTATTGCATTAAGTGTTCTCAGAGAAGAAAACGTTTTCTCAGTTGAAAACTGTAATACATGAAGCAGACTCTTCGCAAGATAACCAGCAATCACAGGATGACAAGCAGATTGTTCCAGGGCATCCAACAAAACAGAGCACTCTGGCTGCAAGTACATAATTAAAAAGTTAAAATAAAAGAGGTTCTGCATGCGGATAAAGCAAATTAAGAATCAGGTAACATAGATGATCAATTTCATTAATATTTCCCTCATCAGTCCTATGAAAAACCAGGATCATATGCAGTGATGCGAATGGCACTATGCACCACTAATCATTTTCTTTAAAGAGATTAACAAAAATGTAAAAAAAGGAATTGCCTTAAGAGAGCAGAACCCTGCACAAGAAAGGCTCCCTAATAACCTCTGGGAGGTAGAAAGGCCAATAACAAAATCAACAAAAGCAAAGACCGGAAGGAAAGCCACCTTTAAACACACACACACAAATAAAAATTATAAAAGAGATCTTCTGGCAATATTTGGAACTGGGAAGCATTTTTGTATCCCTAAAAAGCTATAATATCCTTTCTTTCCAAATAAGTCAGATAAGAGAAAAATTACAAGGTAAAAATGGCCATCAAATACAAATCTTTTCTTCTACACAAGTTGTTCTCCATGTCCCACAAAAGACCCTCCTATTGTCAGGAGTCAATATACTGTCAACAAAGATTATTAACTAATTTGCAGTTGCCTTAAATAATGGAACAACCCCATCAAAACACATCTTTCTAATTGTCTGAAACGGAAAAATCTTGTACAGCCAGACTACCCCCTTTCTAAACGTCCTTCAGTAAAAACTTGTAAAGCCCATAGCATCACAAAAATAACCAACTTGATCATACTTCTTTGTAACGAAAACCAAGGCAACTTATCTTCACCAAACCACAAGGAGCATGATCATGAAGAACGATTATAAAGAAAACGGAAGAAACATCTTCTTGCTGACAAAAGTAAAGCCACTGATCTTCACAGAAACCAGAGGGAGCATGGTCAAGAAGAATACTTATAAATAGTAAGAGAATCGTCATATCAATTCCCCCAAGTATATGATGCCAACTAATACCCTCACCCCGTTCTACTGTCCAAGGTCGACCGGAACGGAAGGTAGAAGAAAGGAAAAGAGAAGGCCCCCCCAAGTAGATGATGCCAACTAATACCTACACTCGGTATGGCGGCCATAATTGGCAAAAATGTTTCAATTAGATGTAATTCTAAAAAAATAATGAAACACTCGACGTAAAGTATCATGACTGCACTAAATTTATTCCAGCCAAAACTAAACTCTCTATAACCTCACCCCATACAGAGTTCAAAAATAGAAGAATAAAAATCAAAACCATAAATGTATCATTCATCCAAAAATCACCCATCAGGATAAGAAATCCTAATAGTAGACCAACCTGCACAGCCCAAGTCAAGCCGGTCTGCTTTCTGTCAAACACAAGCTCTTAATCCATTTACTCAAAAGCGCCTCATTAAAAACTAGTCAAAACCGTCCTTAAAAACATGTTTTTGTCTTATGATATTCCTTCTCACTACCTCAAAGGATGGGCTGTTTGCTGTGCTAAATCAAATGTTCCTTTTAAGTCACGTTATTCCCAAAGTGTTTCACTGCGTTTATTCAGATTTTATCATCTGGAATTGATAATTTGGTTCCTAACAGAATCAAGGGCCTGATTATATAATAAACTCATAAACAAAAAGGTTGTAAATTTCGAACCCAATTTCAAATAAATATTTTTGGCAGCACTGATTTGCATAAATTAGGTTTGCTTAACATAATCTGGCCAAAAAAAAAATAATTTAACAGTTGGCACTTTTTGGATAGGTATATTTAATTTGGATCAAAAGATCTTTAACAGAGAAAATGCCCATAAATTCAAGAAAAAAGAGTTGTCCAATTCCAATAAATGAAGGAAAATAATACTATCAAATGAATAGTAACACGTATAGCACAGAACAAAGCATCAATCAAAAGAAGGAATGAAGATAGCCCTACCAAGTTATGTGAACTACCAGTCAGAGTTGCTGCAAATTCCACGAAAGAGATTATTGCAATTTGAAGAATATCATCTTCACCTCCCTTTACTTGACTGTCTAAGCTGTCAAAGCTGGAATATATCTCCTCTTTCCACGGAGGAATCCAGTCATATTTGTAACAATTGGCGGATTCCTCTGAAATTGGCCCAGAATAGAAAAAATTCTCAGAGAAGATAAGGTCCCATACCCCTTCTGCCCTAAATATATCCAACAAATTCGGTGATGAAACAAGAATCTTCCTCAAAGCAAATAGAGCATAATGCTGCAGCGTATTGACAAAGATCCTGCAAATTGGAAATTCATATGTAATAAGGAGAATCAAAACAAACTGGCTGAGTAATAACTCTATTCCCATAAGGAAAGAAATGAGCAGAAGATCGTAAGGAGTATCATTCACCTCAAGTGACCTGAGAGTTCATTTTGGGTTGAACAAGCCCGTATGCAAGGAAATACCATAAGAAGAGCCCTTGTGAACCACCTAACTGAAAGCTCCCCGTATACTGTAGAAACTGGACTAATATTCCTACCAGATGATATTCGAAAATGGGTGGATTCAACATCTTCTGGGGCAAGAAGAAAAGACGCAAGAACTTTGCTAAGCTTAATAGCATAATCACTCCATTGTTGTATGGAGGAATGAACAGAAATTTGATGGGAAGGCCTGATACTGCGATTTATATCACTAATTTCCTCACAGTCAGAAACAAATACTGGAATATTTTTGTTGCCAGACAAGTCATGCATCCACTGCCAGTGCTCTTGAAAAATAAAAGCAAGTGAGCAAAAGCTATTGGCAAATTTATGTACCCTTCCATCCTCACATAGGAACTGTAAGTTGCTCAAGTTACAAAAGCTGGATACTAATTAAGGGCATCACCGATAATCAGTACATAAGATACAGTTGTCTAGAAAACCCAATGTAGACAGGTAATTGGGGCCAAAGGTGGCATTTAGCGAACCATAAGGCGATAATTAGCAATGTGAGAAATTTTCAAATGGCACAATTCATGTACCTGAGCCAGTAGAGGAATCACACGTGCACATTATAAAAATGTGCTTTTAGAACATTATTTACTAATTACAAAATAAAGACCATCATAAATTACATAACTATATAGAGTGATGGCACATGATTAGCAAAAACAAAAAAATTGATTTCACAAGCTTTCTTTTATAGAAATCTGCAGGGGTAGGCATCTATATTCAATACAAACAGATTCATGGGGTAATGGCAAGAAGGATACACAGCCTCCCGAAGAACCTCCAAAGAAAGAACATGGAGCTGTAAAATTGCCAGTAAAGGGCTATCAACTCTGCAAGGTAAATCAAACCAATTAGAAAACAGAAGATTTAGCCTTGATGATAAATAGTGGAGTTAACATAGAATGAATGCAAAACACAAACGAATGGAGGAGATGCTTTACAAAAAGGATAGATCAAGGATTGCCGAAAAACCTGATTTAACCAATATAGTACTCCGAACATTATGATACATATAAAATCAATAACATGTTAGAAGACGGATAAAAATTAAAAAGGTGATTATCTTCGCTAGTATCCAAAAAAAAAATTACGTCACATACAGATCACAAGACAAATCCATGAATGAAGACCTCTTGAGAAGATTCAGATGGAGTTCTATTGGAGAGGATCAGGGATTGTGTTTACTTACAACTTGGCTAATTGGGACCTCGTGTGTTTCCCCTGTTTGCAAAGGGGTCCTAGGCAATAGAAAGTTTGACAAGTTTAACAAACTTGGAAGTTTGGGGTTTGGGGTTTGAGTGAGATTGTTGGTGGAGGAGCATTACGGCATCCAAGTACAGTGAATCTTTCAGGGGGGGACATCTAGGCCCATTCTGACAGTTCATGGACATAGTGTGGGGAAGGGCTGAGTGTGAGGTATGTTTTCAGACCTAAATTTCAAGATCAGAAATTAGCGTCTTCAACAACTTTTTTGGGCATTCTCGATGATGTATGCATAACAGGAACGGGAGATGATATATCAGTCTGGAGGACTTTTAACAACCGGGTATTTTCTGTTCATGAGTTTTATGAGGTTTTGCATGGTCGGGCTCGATCGTTTTCTTGGAAACTCGTCTAGAAGGTAGCTCCTCCCCCCATCGCTTTCTTTGTTTAGACACCAGTTCATGAGGCTATTTTAACATCAAACAACCTTAGACGGCATGTGTATTTTATAGATTGGTGTATATTTTAGAAAAACAGAAAAAAAAAAAAGATCCTCCACCTCCTCCATTGTTCGGAAGTCAGATATTTGATATAGCTTTTTGTCCATTCTTGGATGTGTTGTGGGCCAGTCCATGTTCTATTGCTGATCTTATACATAGTTGGAGGCAACTTTGTTCAAGGCTTTCGTTGCATGAAATTTGGCACATATTCCGGTTTCTAATGTAGAGCATTTGGTGCGAGAGAATTTGAGGGATTTTTAGGATACAGATAATTCTTTAGTTTTATTGGAAGGAAAGATCCTTGCTTCCCTATTTTTATGGACTAAGCATTCTTCATTGGCCATTGGTCCTTTATGGATTTAATTAATAGGTTCCCTTTTGATGACCAACCTTTAGGGTCTTGCACAGGGTTCACCTCCGTAAGGCGTTTTCTCTATAATTTATGACTTATCTTTGACTATTTTGATTAAATTTCAATGCAGCTATATACATTTTAACTAGCGAACTCAGCTAGTGAGAATCATTTTCGAGAGCAATTTGGCATACCCTACAATTGATTTACACTATATCAAAAACAAAAACCAGCAAGCAAAGAAACACAAGCAAAAATGCAAGTAATCACATCAAATAGTCTACCTTTCTCCGTCAGAAGAAGATGATTCTTTCAACCTTAGAACATTGTTTGATTGAAGCCCTAATCCATCCAACAGAACTTCAAGTCCCCCAATGCTCCTAAAATGATTTTGACCGCGTATATTATCAGCCAAAGCTGATCGGAGAGCTCCTAAAGTCCAATATTGCAGTGACGTATACATCCATTGTTCTTTCATGCTTAACCTTCTCACCACTCGCAAAAGCTCTGGAACAATATCAAGCTCTCAGTATCGCATGGATGAGGAAAAGGAGTCAGAAGATATGGAAACTTGAGGAATCCAAACTCCGGTCAAATAGTTTAGTTGTGGGAGTAGGAGAACAAGCAATTAAATTCTCTAAAGCAAGCATATCATCGCTGAGCCTAACTTAAAAGGTCCAGAATCCATCCAGCTATTAAAAACAAGAAGGAAAACTGAGCAATACACTTTAAGGGAGTAAATATTTCACAAAGGAATATCGAGGGGAAAGATAGAGAGAGTACATGAACCACAGTATATCAAAGCCCATTCTCGCCCACATGAAAATCACATTCTGGACCTTGGAATCCTCTTTTTTTTCATTTTTCTATATTTCATTGTAGACACTGATTGTACTATTTTGCCACTTTCCCACTTTTAATTAGACCATCTAATCTGAGATAAATGGTATTGATAATAACCTCTTCACCAGCTTCTCCATTGATTTTTTTTCGAGTTCAGGTCGTGGCCTTGAATTACACTAAACAGATACAAAATCCTCTATAATCCTGCTCATTACAGTTTCTATTGAAAAGAAACGGATATTGGAAAAAGAAGAAACAACTAAAAGCTTACAAATTGTAGATTCCTACCTTACCTACTAACCAGTTAAGGCCACCAGCTTCCATCAGTGACACAACTGCCTTCTGATGCCAATGTAGTGTTTTCTCTGAGAGAATATTCTTCCAACTAGCAGGTGGATCCTCTGAGCTTGCACCAACTCTTGGGACAAAAAACTCCAAGCGTTCACCGTACAAATGAACCTTTTCATATACATCTGAATGTAGGAAGATGAAGTTGCAAACAATTAATAGCACAGATTCAAGTAACTGTTGCAGAATTTTTATCTTCTCCAGCATCAAACTTGAAATACTTTCATCAGCAGAAAGTGCTCCATTAATTGTTTTAAGTTGAATAACAGCGGCTGAAACAAGAAGGCCACAAATTATTCAAATCATAAGGCTTCTAGGATATCTATATTACCATCCAAATTCAAAAAATTACTAAAAAAGAAGGTATGACTTGCTGGTAAACATGGAGGATATGCACATGCAGCTCCTACAAAAAAATTCTGAAGTAGAATTGTAACCCCTTTGAAACAAAATAGAATATGGAAGAAAGACCATCTTCAGCATATTGTTACCAATCAAATGTGTCAGGGCCACCAATATTCTTCTCTTTTTTTTCTGCAAGTGAATCCAGGAATCCAAGGACAACCAATTGGCAGTCGCTCAATAGATAGGTATAAGCAATTGAAATCTAGGGGCCTATAAAATCCCCCTTTTCTTGAAGAACAAAAACAACCAGTACAAATCCCTACAGAACTCCTAAAAGCACAACACAGTCTCCACTTCTTGATGTAAAACCATATCACTACTCATCTAACAAGAAGAAGTCATATACAAGGTGTAATCGTAACGGCGGCTAAAATTACCCAGATTTACTCATCAATCCTTCCATAATAAGAAGTCATATGCCATGAATAATGAAAGCTAAATTACACAGATTAACTCATCAATCCTTCCTCGTATCAGCAAGAAAAAGATATATATTCAACAAATCCAAAAGTATGAGCTTTGAATGAGAAAAAAGTATAATAAAGAAAACCAACCAAGATTCTACACAAGGACAAAGTTAACACCACACTAATTATTTTACCTTTCATTAGCGCCGTAAGTTTCTGAATCCCACCATAATATCCAAAAACTCGGCAATTATGTACTGAGCGAGTTATAATAGTCAATGCATTCAAGACAGGCAACCCATCAGAAGTTATAGTCAATCGCGTCGAACTCCCCTTCTGATTTGTTGTTGAGAGCACTATGCTAGTGTTTACTGATTTGCAATGAGGAGAAAAAAAAAACATTGTTCATGCATCACATTTTGAAATTTGACCAAAAATAGAAAAAGAGTACTCTAAAATAGCCAAACAAAATTCCCAGAAATGTAAGCAAATGTAAACTATAAGAAGGACAGAAGCATTAAAAACTATATCTTCCCACTCCCATATTTAATCAACAAGATACACGTGAAACCAAAGGACCTATGCATAGCCCAGACAAGTCAAGATAATCTCCAACCTTCACAAAAAGTGAAAGCACAAGAACAGACCAGCTTGCATAAAATTTTTAAACATAAAAGCCAACAAGTTTGCCGTGTAACGCAGAGCAAGTTAAAAGAGATGAGTATATAATTGCCTCGAGGGTCAAGGCCAATTAGTAACCAAGGAAACTGATATATTTAGGTGTTTCTTTAGCTCTCTAAGCAACAAGTAGCATCAAATTAAATTAATGACAGACAACTGAGTTCTAAAAAGCTTTTAAACTCAAAAAAGAGCATATCAATTGTCATCTTACTTTTTAGCTCCACTTCAGAGACTAAACCCCCACCCACCCCAAAAAAAAAAGAAACAAAAAGAAAGATGTTTTCAAATTACGGATTTGGAACAACTACTCAAAACGTCCCATGCAAAGCCTCCCTTTAACTTTGGTACTAAATGTTTCTGGTAAAACTTTAAACAATCAAAAAAAGGATGACAAATAAAAGTAGATGCTTCGGGATGAATATTTTACCAGCGCACATTTTACGACGACTAAATGGAGACTAAAACTGTATATGATGTAACTGAAAAAGGTGAACTAAAAATAGAAGGTAAAAAAGGTTCTCTGAAATTGAAACATAAAAAGCATGCTGAAGAGTTAACCAATCAACAAGAAGTTTGTTATTTATTTATTTACGAACTTTTCATGTTTAGCAAAACTGTATAGTGTTAAAAAGCATGCCAACCTAACAACTTGAACTTAACATGGAAACTGATACAAAACTTGGCAGCCACAAAAGACAAGGGTTTTATTGGAAACAGTATTAAGAATTTTGCTTGTAAACTTGCAACAAACAAGCCTTGCACGAAAAAATGCTAAAAGACAAAGAACTACCATCTCCAGCACAAAGGTTGCAGATAGCTGCAATTCCAATAGGAGTTCTCCAAAAAATAACAGAAGCAAAAGTAATTGTGACAGCGTAGTACAGGGGTCCCTTGAGAATTTCCCTGATAATGGAACAAAGATTAAACGTTAGGCAACATTTAAAAGGTTACACCATTGATCAATAGGTAAAGTAATGTGGAGATAGGTCAGTTGAAATGTTCTTATACACCTGAAAAACTTTTAAGCAATTTGATGCAAACTTTAGCTTTCTTGATTCTGGAATTTTTATGCAAGCAATGTCTAGGGCAAGAATTTGTTGATTGAAATAGAAAATAACTCTTTTCTTTCCAAAAATCCACGGTCACAAGGAAAACAAACTAATCCAAATTACGCAAACTCAGATTCTAATAAAACCAAATAAACGCAAGCAAAAAACCTAATCCTGGAAACAAATCTATGAAGGGTCTCTACTTTAACAAAAGGTTAGCTACAAGAGTGCACGCATGCTGAACCACTTTTTCTTGCAGATGCATAACCTGCGGTCTCCAAATCTGCTCATTGATTTGACTGTAGCCTCATCCTTATATATACCAAGTCCAATAAGAAGCATCTTTATTATATTTACCCCAGGAATAAGCCCTGCTAGAAAAGCTCCCCGCCAACCGGAACTGCAACCACAAGTTTATCAATCAGAAAGAAAATTGAGAGAGACTCAACCAAGAGCTTCTCCTCTCAATCAAATCTTACCTGAACAGTGGCCAGAAAAGCATGAAAGCTAACCCCACGCTCACATGGACAAGCTTCCGATTCAGTTTCTAACACAAAATTTTAAATATATAAAATTAAAAGTTATATTTAAGGTAATAAGATGTTCTCAGAAGATAAATGATTTATGAAACAAAATGTTATTCACAACTATCAGTCCATACTTGCAGGATAAACCCCTGAAATAGTCCCGGACTTAGTAAAATTAAGTCAATAAAGAAAAATCACTACAACACATATGGCACATCAGGGGCAAATGATACCTTGGAAATTGTCCTGCATAAATGGGTGAGATGATACCAAAACTTATGAACCGGATCCCATCAAAAATCAAAGCTAAGCATGATTGAGCTAGAATAGTACTAGGAGTCTAGAATAGGTTGACCTTGTGGAAAGTCCTCATGTTACACTGTAGGAACGTGCTTTGGCAAGAATATTACTAGAATGGGTGACCTCCTGTAAAGTCCTCAAGGCAGACACCTCTTAACCAACTCCAAATTATTGGGATTAAGGCTTGGTTGAAGAATAAGGAAAAAAAGAAACTTAACTTAAAATCATTCTCTAATCATTTACCACATTGAGCAAATGATGCAAAACATATTGCGTAGTTATTTATCTTGGGATTATCAAATCTAAAAGTTTAGGTTTACCTTTGGTTATCTAATCTTTTTAGACTTTCTCCTTACTTTTAGAATTACAATCTCATCGGGTGTTCATAAGTAGTAAGTTCTCCAGGAAAGAGTGGATCCCTTTCAACGTTAGTGTTGATTGCAAATGCACCCTATTGGTCAGGTTATTGACTATCTATTTATATCTTTCATATTTTTGTCCAACATATTTGTACAAGAGCCCAATCTGTTTCCAGTTTCTTCCAATGTTTCTATAACCACCATCATTGATAAAAAAATTCAGAACTTTTAGATCTCTCCAATCATTGATTGTCACGGGGTTTGTTCACTGGTGAACAATCACACCTGCCGGCTAAACCGTCGTTGCCATTTATATCATGCCTCTTTCGACCATCATCAGTCACGTGGAAGCAAGTGTTGACATCCTAATTGAGTTAAAACCCTCTACGGTTTTAGCCACTAAGATTTGAGCGGCCCCAAGAGTTCGAAAATAACCACAATTGACAATCTAATACTCTTTACTGATCCTTAATAAGCTTTCATTAAGCCTTTTTGACTCAGAGGTAACAATGCAAAAGCTGGCCTGTTGATAAATCCCGAACCTGCAAGAAGTTCCTTGAGTAACTTTTGCAATGAGTAAGATAACTTATTCATGTTGTAATTTAGGCAAAAGTGCTTAAAGGAAGTTGGCAGCAACTAGGGAATAATCTTTTACATAAAAGTTTTGTACTCAACACATTAGACCATCTGCTGTATATATAAGAATAAAAGACATATTCACAATCATTCAACAAATAGTGCTAGCCAAGCATTACTTGCATTGATTCTCATAAATTGAAATAATTGAAGTTATCGGAAGAATCCATTTAATTTCAAGTCCCTACCAAGAGCAAATCAAAATCTCAAAGATCAAGAAGCATAAGATCAATAGTAAACTGATGTTCCCGTTGAAATAAGACTACTGTTCCTTTCAGTTCTACTATTAAATTGAAGTGGTAGTAAGTAGCAATTCTCTAAATTCCAGTCTCATTTAAAGTTTGAATCACAGGGACTAAAATTAGGCATTGAAAGTATGTACTCCAGTGAAAGTGCCCTAACCTTTCCAAAATCTGAAAATCAACCTCAGTTAGCATAACTAATAAATCAATATTCATCAATCTTTTCCCATTAAATAATAAAGATAATGCACAAAACCAAAGGACAAAAGGAGTAAAGAAAAAGAAAGAAGTAAAAAGAAAAGAAAAGGGCATCCAACAACTAACTTGGTCAAATAGCTGTCGATTGATGGTCTCCTCCCACAAATGAAGTAAAGACAAAACTAGTCCTCCGCTATATGCGGTAGCTGGTGTCACTCACTAGGGGTTAATCCACCAGCATGATCGCTGCTGGCATCAGATACGGGAATCAACAGCAGGTGTAGTAATCGGATGGCTAAGAACGCGGGGAATTTTTTGATGAGTAATCAATCATGGGCCTATGGTTTATTTGCTGAGGAAGTCCAGGGCAGGAAAGGTAGTAGATCAAGATGACAAGGTTGATCTCAAGAGAGTTCATCGCTTTGTTTTTGCAATGAGGTTTAGCAGTGCCTTGCTTACTTTACTTTGGATCACTAACTTGTTTATCTGTAAATTGATTCCCTTGAGCCGGCCTTTTGTTTTGTTCATATTCACCTCTTTCTACTATGCAAACTTTTTATTTTTATGACTTAACCAAAAGTATTTTCAGTTCTAAGGCCAATACACAGTTGCAAACTTTTGACTTTACCTCAAAGTCGTAACTCCTTGCAGTATTTATTTCATCCATAACCATGTGTGTTGAAAGTCTGCCTACGGAAATTTAGCCTTGTAGTGGGACAAGGTCATTGAACCCTAGGCTAGTTTCTTAAACTGAAGCGCCTTCTGATAACTTACATCAGCAAATACTTCTAAATCAAAATTTACCTTTCCACCCTGTATGGCGCAATTCCACTTTGATTGCGTTGAAAAAAAAAAACACAAGAAGAAAAAAGAAATTTCCACGCTTTCCTGAAGCCAAAAGACAAGAAAACCTTACACTTTCTCTCCTCAGAGTCTGAAGTTCCAGATTTTTGAATTTTAGACTATTCACCATTCCAAACACCGCAATGCAAGAACTTCGTACACTGGTTGTCCATATATAGAATACCTTTAATTGAGCTCGACGTGGTGATGCTGGAGAGGTTAATAGTTTATATATATATATTAAAGGTATTCTCACCAGTTTACCCATTCTTAATCCTAAAGTTGGTCATTGTACCTCAAACTCTAAAACCGAGATGGAGTTTAGTGGATTCTCACTGAATATTTCCTAAATTAAAAGTACTACTGGTGTTAACAGTGGTTCTGTAGTTCAGAAAGGATCACTATAGCAAATTCACTATCTTTCAGAATATTACTTAAATAGCATCTGATGCACTGGTGTGCTCATCCCTAAGCCCCTAAAGTTCAGTATGGATGTTCATAGTGTGACTCGTGGAATACCTGAAGATCAACTAAGGGTTAGTTTAGTTGTAGATTTTAAGCTCAAACTTTTCTTTTTTGTTTAATAGTTAGACTACATTTGACTAATCAACTTTTAATCTCGGCATTTTTTTTTTATTTTGGCCTAAATAAACTACAAATTTTAAGCTAACCATAGACAAAATAAAGCTAGTTTATTTACTTAGAAGCTATAATGTGGTTGCAATTTCCTTCTAAACTTAGCTTGTTCACTATTTTGCCCTGAAAATGCTAAAAGCTTTGAGCCAGTTGTATGCAGCTTTTGACACCAATCATTTTCCCATCAAATACTCCATCTGTTTCATACTGAGAAGGCTATTAAATAGTCTCGTGAATGTCACAAAACAGTATTATTTTACCATATTACTTATTATTAAATTCTTAAATTTAATTAATATATTGAGTAATTAATAGGATTAAAACAACAAAAACTAACAAATACAACATGAGTTTTCTAAAGCAAAACTTAATAGTATTAAACCAAACAAAATCTACATGGAGTCAGTTAATAAAAAACGGAGAGAGTAACAAAGAAAATGCACAAAACTAGACAAAAGGGAAAAAGGCAAAGAGAAAAGAAAAAGGATAATTCTAACCTGGTCAAATATTTGTCGTTTGGCGGTCTCTTCCCACAATCGAAGCAGAGACAGAGCCACTCCTCCGCTCAATGCGGCGGCCATGACATCACTCACCAGGGGGTTCTCCGCCAGCATGGTCGCTGTTGGCGTTAGACTCCTGCGAATTGTAGTAATCGGACGGCTGAGGAAGAGGGGACCTTTTTGGTGAGTGATCGTGGGGCTACGGTTTATCGGTTGAGGAGGTCCGAATAAGAGAGTCGGTGAAAAAGTTGGGGCAGTCGAAGTCAACTTGAGAACAGCCAAGACAGAGCAAATGCCCATTGCATCTACCCAGTTGTAGCCTGGTTTTCCCTGTATCTATCAGTAGGTTAGAACATCCCCCAAACCACTTAACAAATAAATTTTTGCGGCTGTTTGGTTGAGTCAATACAAAAATATTGGGTCTGACTGTTCAATAATTGGTTCTCTATTTTACTTGTCACAATTCTTACTCATATTCTCTCGCATCAATTACTCCATCTTGCTGTTTCCACTTTCTTTTTTTATTTCTCCCTCTTTGTCTCATATCACCGCCTATTTTTGTTTGAGTAATTAGTTAAAATAGATAATGTAGTTGGAGTAAATTTTAAAAAGTTGCTAACTAAAATAGTAAATTAAATATTTAAATATATTTTGAGTAATTATTTTATTGATTGTGATTGAAAATGCTCTTAAGATTGATTGGTGAAAATATTATTAGAATAATCACCCCCTGTCTTTTCAAGCAGCCTATCAAAAATATTATATAATATAATATAATGTCAATCCACTCTTTTTATTTTTTATTTTATTTTTTAGAATTACTCATTGACTTTCTCGACTTGAAAACGAAATTCACACTTTTTTACTAAATTCTGTTAAAAGAAAAAGACACATCAAGTTATTGGAGAAATAATTTTTTTTTAATTTAATTTATATTTATATATAGATTACATAATCGTATATACAGTTTGTTTAGAAAATATAAAAATGACCCATCTCTATTATGCAAGAGAAATAGTTTTATTAAAAAATTATATTTAGAAATTAAATAAAAAAGGATCGTGTGAATCTCTATTATGTAAGAGAAATGATTTTTCAGAAACTCATATTTAAAAATTAAATGACAATGGCTGGTGTGAATGTTCGATGAACGTATGTCCATTTTTTCTATTCACATTTGATATGTATTAAAATTAGATTTTACCATTTGCAATATAAAGTAATATTTAAAATTTGAATCAATGGTCCAATTTAAAATCAATCAAACGATGAAGTGGTTCCAATTAAATGAAAATCACAGTTACTTAGTATGTTAACCATTCGGTCGGATCTGCATGATCTCATTTTTGTCATAGGCTTATTTGTTAAACCATTTTCTCTCCAAACAAACCCTCCCCTCTCCTCTTCTCATTTGAAATAAAAATCTCGAGTCCTCTTTATACTTCTCTCTTGGCAAGATTGTTCTAAATTTGTTTATATGATTTTGGATGAAAATAGAAACAAATCCAATAACTACTTAGTGGTTTATTTTAATTCGGTGTTAATAAAATTAACTAGAGTGTAGCTCACGTGATACACAAGTTGCATGTATAATATTTTTTTTTATTGTTAGTTTTAGTTTTTTATAATATTTATATAGATAAATTTTCATCTTAATTTGATATGATATCTTTCTTTTTTAATCCAAGTTGCCTTATATTTTTTTCAATAAATTTAGGTTTGATAGAATTCTACTGCAATATTAGTTTTTCAAAATAATATATATTAGGTTAGATTTAAATTTGTTGGAAGTACTAATATGATAATATTTCTAAAAATTTAATTTTATTAGGATAATATTTTGTATATTGATGAAGAATCATGGATTGCTAGAAATAATTCTACAATATTTTTTAATATATTTATTTGTAAAAATTCTTAATTAGTGAGATATGTATCATGAAATTAATCAGACATGTATCAATAATATAGAAAATAGCATAATAATTTGTAACCCGTACAATATGCATGCTATTTTTATTTTTATAATGTCCTGGAAATTCAGAGTTAATTTTTCCTTTTAATACATATATATACGATGTGTTGCATTTTGTCTGTGGCAATATTGTATATTATGGATAATCGTATGTATAACTATGGTATGCAATAATGTATTAAGAAGATATTTGTTTAATAGAAAGAAAAGGTTGTGGGCCAATCTTGGAGTTGTTGAAAATAGAACATCCGATAATCTGTCGGACGGGTTGAGCTACCGGACAAGACGACAGACAAATGTTTCCAAGGAATGTATGTTTGGTCCAAACTCGAAATTGTTTCTAAATGTTTTCCCCTGTGTCCAAAGAGTGCTCGATGGGGTGTCCAGCATTAGATGTCGGCGGACGGCCAACTTAGGGTCGATGGACGCCACAGATAGCGTAGACCCCATTTCTTTTTTACTTTTAAAGTACTTTTTGTCCTTTATTTTCCCAATTTCGGGAAAAAGGGTTAGAAAGAGAGAGGTTGTGGGGGATTTCAAAGAGTTCAATCTTGTTGTGGGGGGTTCATCTAGTAGCTGAGGTTGTACTTGAAAAATAATTGTAGATTCTCGATCCTTGAAGCGTGAGGAAAATTTTGAGGTAAGTCTTGTCCTTTGTCTCGTTCGTTTACTATTCATTGATTTTCATGTATTATTTGTACATGAAATTAAATTTGATATTCTTTTTCCTCTTGATGAGTAGAGTATTTTCTTCTCTAGGTTTGAATTGTTTTGAGTCCGGGTGATAGATCAATCGGGAGGCGAATAGATGAGAAATTGGGGCTTTTTGATAAGAGGTTTCTGGGTGACTTCTAGCGTGAATCTGGGTATGAGCCGACTATAAAATGGCAACATAAACTTGAGTCTATGTAAATGTTTGATAAGTGTTAATTTGAGCTGGTTTTATGTTTGGTTCATGCTATTCTTATATACTTATTTTCACTACATTATAGTAGCTAGTTTTAATGAAAAGTATATGAGTATTATAACACTGATATTCATACATATACATTATGTATCGCATTCGTAAACAAGTGGACATTGGGAAATATTTTTCATTTGCTATTGAAAAAAGTATTGTTTTCAAAATGAAATTGATATTGAAATGATTTTATTAAGAAGTTGTACTAAATGCTTTGCGGATGGAAATGTGACATATTTTGAGAAGGCTCGATAATGAGCAACTGATATGGATACGAATTCTGAAAAGTTTTGAACGCTATTTTAAAATGACTTATTGCTTGCGTCGCATACATTGGGGTTGAGTCTTTGATGTTGTTATTCGGACTGTGTTGATTTGTGTGTGTATTATTGGGAAGGTTCAACGCCTTATTCCAATGATTGGCATCACTAAGAGATAGGTGGATCAATGAAGATTTTGATTAGCGTCACTAAGAAAGAGGCGGATCAAAGTAGATTAGACACACGTCCTATATTGCATTGCATTGCATTGAGTTATTGAGGATTGTTGGGTTGTTAGGTTTAGGTGTGTGGGTAGCATTGCACCTTGTCATTGTTGGATTACACAACACATTCTGTGTATTGCATAACATCTTGTTTATTGTGTTATTAGTAATCTAACTTGTATATCTCTTTTTTGCATATTTGTCATATAAATTATGTAATAGGCGTTGATGCGATTGATGGTCGCCATTGAGGTGTTCGGACAAACTCTTTGTAGATAGTTGTGAAGCTTAATTTTGGTATTATATTTTGTTGCCTTATATATATTGTTGTACCTATTTCGAGGTATAGATTAGTTATGGTAGTTGGTGTATTTGACGATGATGATGATGATGTATTATTTTGCGTATTACCAGCTGTTGTTACCTTACGTTGAGTTATGTATTGGGTATGAACAAATGAGTAATATGCATCTTATTGTATCGAGTAGTTTGCTCTTATATGTAATGAAAACACGAAGTTTACTTTTGTTATTCAGTATTGATATACTTATTGTAAGCAGATTATAGTAAGTAATTGTTGGGCGCACTCTGATATTAAATTGTTATAGTTGAACACTATGAAAGAAGCAGTTTACTATGGCTTTCCCGTTTATAATTATTTTCAAAAACCTATATTTTTTTTCCTTTTCTTTAAAAAGGGAAAACAATCACCCATATGGGTCTTAGGGATTCGGGACGTGACAGGTGGGTATTAGAGCTTAATTAAGTTATGTAAATTTCGATGGCTCTTGGGTAGTTTGTATGGGGTTCACAATAGTAAGCTTGAAGTGCTTGTTTGTTGGATAGTTGTGTGTGTAGCAATATTACATGGGTAATGATTGGTAGTTATTTTGAAAATTTTTCATAGTATTGACATTATGTTACATTTGTGTTGGCATTGTGTCCAGCTGCAAAGGTGTTGTGCCGTAAAAGACATTTGTTAGAAAATCTTATGTCTTCTTATGTTGATGTTGGTGTCTTAAAGTGAATGATAGAATGGGAACGTGACAAGGTAGAAGTGGTAGACGTTGTGGCAGTAGAGGCCGTAGGGTCAATACTCGAAGTGGTCGTATTGGGGGACATGGAATTAAAGAAGTGGAAGCTAGACGTACTAGGAATCGAGAAGCAGAGATTAGAGAAGCCAAGGGCATTTCTGACTTGGAAGAAAGTAGTGAAGCGAGTATGGAGGAATATAAGGAAGAGATTTCAGATACTCGACCCCGTGTCTGCCATGTACTCAAACAAGAGTTGATGATGCTGGAGGAGCTCAAACCGACCCTTCTAATTTTTTGAAAGCCATGGAATAAGTGATGCGTAATTTGGCGCAAAGTATGAGAGTGGAAGATAGACCTAGCTGGGAGGCAAAAGCCTCGGTGGCTCAATTGCATTTCAGATGAATAGATCCTCCCATCTTTAAGGGTGATGAGGAAGCGATAGCTGCGGAGCATTGGTTGATGGGGGTTGAGGGGATATTCAATGTGCTTCACATGGTTGATGAGAATTTGCAAATGGCTACGGCGCCATTCTATTTGCCAAGTGAGGCGCCAAGTGGTGGAAGGGTCACATTAAGGTGCATGGTCGAGTTGGTATGACTTGAGAGGTTTTTTGGAGATCGTTCTTAAAAGAGTTCTTTCCTAGCACTAATCGGGAGAGAAAGAGGATGGAGTTTGCAAACTTGGTCCATAAGGGTTCAACTGTAACTCAATATCAATGGTTATTCACTTGCTCTCTCGTTATGTGCCAAAGCGGTCAAAGTAGTTTTCATCGAAACCCGCCTCCACTCACAATCAATAAACGACATGAAAGTGCGACAACAAATCAATGCCGATAAAGATATCAAACTCTAGCATTCCAAACACAATAAAATCATCTACAAAGATATGATCAACTATCACAAGCTCACACCCCTGACACACACTATAGTTACGAAACATATTCTCTTCATAGTATCAATATAAATATGAGTACTCAACTCCTCAAAAAGTAACTCTAACATATATGCAAAAGGTACAGAAATGAAAGAGTAAGATGCACTAATGTCAAACAATATATGTGCCCAAGTAGAAAAGAAAGTATACCTTATATTACCAAAGGCTCTTAACATCTGGTGCCTGTGACATAGCATAAGCACGAGCCTGAGAAGTTTGGCCCTACTGGAATCTACCACAAGAAAAACCACCACCACCATCACCACCACAAGACGATCTTGTACCTTAAATAGAAGAAAAAGAGGGTGGATGAACATACAACATCCTCAAACTAGAAGAAGGAGCAGGTCCACGAGAACTACTCAGACTACGAAACTTTAAGGGCTCTACATCTGCATGTTCCACTTATCACAACACCTCCTATATACCACTATCAGACACGTGGACTGCGTATGTCCCTATCAGGCCCCGAATTCCGAAGACTCGGGGGACGTAAACTATTTTCCCTTTTTTAAAAAAAGGAAAATAAAAATATAATTTTTAAAAGAAAGAAAAGGAAAGGAAAACATTGCTAATACACCTATCACATTTCAACTACAACATAACAATATCAGAGTGTGCCAAAAAGAAATATGCTCCTTATAGCCTGCTTACAAATAATAATAATGTCAACACTAATAACAAATGTAAATACCATGTTTACTACAACATACAAGCTACATGCTTGAATAACAAATTAATTACAACATATCTAAATTCCTAAGAATAATAAGTATTACACTTTTATTCTAGTCCGAATATCAAAATACATCATTAGGCTACAATAGAAGGTAATACATCATGTTACAACACTGGGCCCAAAAATAAATACAATTCATATATGAAAGTTCCTCGAATCATACATCAAGAAATAAGAGGGTAAATGCAAAAATAAAGCTATAATCTCTAGCATCAAAATATGAACATAAGGCCATCTGAGCACCTGAAGGATGGCTATTTAGCGTCTCCGCACCTACATCACAAATATGATCCAAGAACATACAAAAGAAAATGCACGAATTAGCCTACGCAATAATACGATAAATGTGATACTATGCGGTGCCTCAAGATGTAATTATGAATGTACATCCCCTCCTCCCCCCAAAACCCAACACATACACACACCAATGTGACAAAACTTAAGAGTGGCAATGGGTAGGGTACCCTCAAAATTTTGTCATATCATAACCATTATCATTTAGTAAAACCATAAACCAAATCCGTTTAAATTTTCCGATCAAATACTAAAACCTTACCATTTATTAACCGGGTACTCGTTTACAAATCATTTACCACTTATTTTTAAGTGAATTTGATTATGGTTTTGTAATACCTGTTTCCAAGCTATTTTCCATTAAAATGTTTCTACTATCGTTTACAAAATTTGACTAGTGCGTGTACATTATGAACAACTTAATACTAAATCATATAATCTAATCACAAAAAA
Source organism: Embelia ribes (assembly GCA_001753735.1). Taxonomy (NCBI): domain Eukaryota; kingdom Viridiplantae; phylum Streptophyta; class Magnoliopsida; order Ericales; family Primulaceae; genus Embelia; species Embelia ribes. Next base: position 28,175 of record MKEJ01036597.1, read on the forward strand.
AGTATATTAGTAAATGAAAATTTATTTAAACCAAATTAGTTTCACAACAACAATAATAATAAATCATATCAAAAAAGTTCCATTAAAACAAATCACATAAAAAATATTCAAAGACTCGGCATCAAGTAGTATCATTGTCTTTAAAAGTGCAACTTCGAATCAATGTCTTAAAAATAAATTTAGTAAAAAAAGCATTGCATTAAAAAGAAAATTATAAGCTTCACTACATATCAAATAATGTATAGAATGGAATCAGCTATAATATACATAAACTTATTAATTATTCGGATTTAATGGGTACCCATATGATAATGGGTATCGGGTACCCTATTAAAAATAAGCGAGTACCGGGCACCTAAGGAGTCAATACCAAAATCTTACCAAACCCTAATGGATATCTAAATTTTATACCATACCCATCTAAAAATCAATAGGGTACTTTAAACGGATTATAATCATTATGGACGGATCGGGTAGCCATGAAAACTCGCCCTATTGCCATCCCTAACAAAACTCGCCAACTCACCCACCACAACGCAAATAATAAAATAAATAGGACTAGTATCTAAACAAGTTTTTTAGACTTTGATCTGTCTCTCTCTGAGTAATACCAATCAAAGCCCTCATTGATCCATCTCTCTCTCAGTAACTCCAATCAATGATAAATCCTTGTGCAAGTTTATCAACTTTCATGGTAAGGCACCGAGCCTTCTTTTTAGTTTAAATATCTTTACTTACAAATAAAAGTTGGCATTTGTCTTAAAGAAGAATATAAAATGACTCAGCCCAATGAATGAAACTTATGCATTAATCTTGAAAACATCATTTTAAACTATCACATTTTTAATTGACTTGCAAATAAGGATCATCACTTTTCTCACAAACTCGCAAATTTTACAAACTTGGAAAATAAAAGGGATCTCCTTTACTTTCCATCAAAACATCATTTTTGAATTTCCTTCAGAAAATTTCATTATCAAAAGCCAACGCCAAAACATTTTCAAACTTCGCCTTTATTATCTCAACACAAAATATTTTAATCAATATGTATAATTATGAATGCAAATATGATTTCTATGCCAACAAGTGCTTTATACAACCTAACTAACAATAATAAGTTGAATAAAGCAATATAAGCAACGCTAATTCAAATCAATAAGTCAACCAAAATTACAATTTAAGATGCACGCATAAACTCACAATTACATTGCTATTCTATAGATTACTTGTATCTCCAATGCCAGTGAATCACGTCTCAAGCCTCACAAATAAAACCCCTAAAATTGCCTCTTCTTTTCCCCACGAAATGATCTAACGAATGTACTTGAATTAACACGAACCTATAGATAAAGAAATACCTACTCAGCACGAGGAAGAAGAATATCAAATTTATTTTGACTAGCAATCGAGGCTTGGAATTGAGAAATGATAAATGAATGAGAAGAGAAAGAAAACTTACGTCCACACGTAGTTAATGCAATAAGGATATCAAATACGCAAAAATATTTTACGTACAAGTTCGAAAGTTAGATGAAATCAAGACTTGAGAATTAAAATCCACTTTCACCACTCTCACACTCTCTTACACTTCTACAACCTGATGAAGAAAATGAAGAGAAAAAGTAGGAAAAAGTAATGTATAAGAGCTGGATTTGCCATAAAGTAGTCTGGACCAACATATATTTTTGTGTGGTGTGTCAGCACCCCACTCGGCACCCCTGGGTGTGCCAGAAGCCCACTCTAGTGCTAACAGCAAAAATATTGCTCAATTTTGAGGCTAGGGTGTACTGGCACCCTAAATGGATGTGCCGACACCCCTCCTGCAACTTCAACTTCACCACAACAATCATAAAACAAACTTGTAACCACCAAAACTACTCTCAAAGCCAACTTCCCACGCAACTAATATATTAACACAACAAATCAACACCTCCACAAAATAACACAACTCAACGCAACAACGAAACAACACTTATGATATATTTTATTCTAATGTGACATATCAACACTAAATAAATAATAAAATTATTTATTAAAAATAAAAAAATTATTCGGAACTTTTTGGGGCGTTACATCCTCCACACGTTAGAACATTTCATCCCTAAAATTTGCATGTACTATATAAAGCATAAAACATAACAAAATTAACAAAAAGCTCCATAAACTTCTCATGCATCGCCTTTTCACGCTCCCATGTCATCTCCTCACTTGAGCCACTCTTCTACAATACCTTTACTAGGCTAATCGTCTTCCGCCTTAATACTTGATCTTTCACATTGAGAATTTGAATTAGTTTCCCTTCATATGACACACCTTCCTTAACATATAAATCACTAAAGTTAATAACATGCGAAGGATCCCTAATATACTTCCGCAATATCGACACATAGAAGACAGGATGAACACTTGACAATTATAGTGGCAACGCAAGCTTATAAGCCACTTTCCCAACCGCTTCCAAAATCATGAAAGGACCAATATATCTCAGGGATAATTTTCCTTTCTTTCCAAACCTCATAATTCCCTTCTTTAGAGGTACTTTTAGAAATACATGTTTGCCCACATCAAACGAAAAAGGACGTCGTTGCAAGTCCGCATAATTCTTGAAACGACTTTGCTCCATTTCCAACCGCTGTCTAATCAATTGCATATTTTGTGTCGTCTCTTGTACCAATTTTGCCCCAATAATGCACCGTAACCAACCTCAACCCAACATATCGGAGAA
>MKEJ01036608.1:0-12644 GCA_001753735.1 Embelia ribes
TTGCCTTGAGGGTTTCAAAGCTTGATCTCAAGGACTTAGGGAAGTTGAGGGCTTCCCAACTTTCTCTCAAGAAATTTAATTTGAGTTGTCTAAAGGGACTTGCAGCTTGGTTCTCAAGAAGAATTAGATTTGATTCATTTTTACTTCTGATCTGTGGCTTTGGCGGTTTGTTATAGATTGAAGATTTAATTTATTTATGATCCCCTAATATATGACTTGAAAATTTGGCAAGGGTTGAAGGACGAATTTGATGATAAATGGCAGATACACGATTTGAGCAGCTTGTTGCAGATCGGATACGTACTTTGTTGATGAAGAAATCTTAATATGCGGCTTAAGCAGCTTGTTGCGGATTGAAAGCTTGATTTTGATGAAAAATGCCTGATGTGCAGCTTGAGCACCTTATGCAGATTGAAAACTGGATTTGAATAAGAACATCCGATACGCGCCCTGAGTTGCTTATTGCGAATCAAATGATGAATTTGGACTCAAACAGTTGATTAAAGGGTTTTGAACTCGATCTTGCATTTGCTTTGTCCTTTTTCGTGTTATTCGTGCTCTTGAAAAAATATTGAACTTAATTTTCGTATTATTTGAGAAATGTTGAGCTTGATCTTATATATTCTTCAAATCCTCAAGTTGTTTGAATTTGTTATTCGCTTATTTAGAGCTCTGCTCTATAACTTTTGAATAATGATTTGGTATGTTTTGCAAATGAGCTTGAGGTCCCCTATTGATTAGATTCCCTACGTCTAGCCTCCAATACTCCTTTTGAGTCTCTTAGAACTTTACAACCAAAGTTACGAGATGGCTAGTGTTCACGGATGCTAACTGGATTTTTCACCGAATAGCTTGCGAGTACCATTCAACATTTACAATAAAAGCTTGCAGGTGTTATCCAGTCATACCAAGTAGATTTGCGGACTCCACTCAAATCATACACAAATCGAGTTCGAGCTGAATACATTTATTCATTTATATATATTTTTTCATGCGATAAATGTTTTCACTAAACATGATCAATGTAAGTATTAGTATATTGAAGTATGCATTAGTGTTTTATGTTTCAAACCAGGAGAAGGACGAGAGTCTATTTTTTTAACAAATATACCAAGTTTGACTTGAGTTCTAATCGATTCTAAATTGAATAGGTTTTTACACGTAATTAGAGTTAGAATCGAGTTAAAGTATAAAGATACTTGATCCATTTGAACTTACAAGTAACTCGATTATCATATATATACAAATACATTTACATTTGTATTATGATAATATAAATATATATAAGAAAATAACATTTATTTATCAAAATACAAAATAAAAGCTCCGAATCCAATGATTCAAACTCAAAGACTGCTAATCCGGTCCACTCCGCTCGTTGCGACTGTTTATTTTTGTACTTTAAAAATCCACAGGGCCGTCAGCTAGAAAACGGAGAGAGAGAGAGAGAGAGAGAGAGAGATGGGAACGGCGGGGGAGGCGCTAATGGCGTACAGAGCGCTGCTCAGAGCGACGCGGCGAACATTCGCTGGCGATACGCTGATGCTGAAGGAGTCGGCGGCGGAGGTGAGGCGGAAGTTCGAGGACAACCGCCACGTCAGCTCCGAACCCGAGATCCAGCGGCTGCTCGGCGAGGCTCGTGAGGCCTCCGAGTTCATATCCACCATGATTGTCCAGGCCAAACTCGGCTCCCATGGCGGCTTTGGTACCTCTCTACGATTTTGCTCTTTTTATTTGCTTTCATTGCTTTGCACACCATCTGTTTGTTTTATTGTTTGGTCACTCCCATCAGGTTATCTATTTTTTATTTTTAACTTAGTAGTTCGTATACGTCAAAATTTAATTAGAATCGGAGGTATGGGGAAGGCCCACTAACCCCCCTCAACTTAGAAATAGAATTGATGATGAATAGTAAACTTCTGGTTAGGGGGATCACTGTAACAAGCCTCTTATTTTTTTAGAGGATTGAATACTATTAGATAGAGAGGGTTACCCTGAGATTTAATCTCTACAATTTGGTATATGGCCATTTAGCAGCGCTAGTGTGATTGCCTTAAGGCTCGATTAGTTTGAAGTGGAAGGGAGGGATTAGTAATCTGGTGTTCGGTCGTGCTAAATTTGAAAACTGTGTGGAAGGTGTATGAAGTTCGAGGCCGTGCTATCTTTGCTACTTCATGTTGAATTCATGTTTTACCATATGTCCCCTGAAAGTTCACAACAACTTGTCTCCTGGTTTTGATATGTTTTGAGTGTATAATCAATGTCTTAAATGTCAATTTGTCGAACTTAAACGGAAATGAAATACTATGTAAAGATCGGGGTATTAAACTATTTCCTCGAAGAAAGGGCTTAAGCACTAGTTGCTAAGTGGATAGAGGAGTGCCTGCAATCCTGCAACTTTTAAAAGTTGTTCGATTCACCGTCTCGGACAAGTTTGCGTGTTATTGAGTTTGAAAATCGTGTAGGAATGATGACGATGTCAATTGGAGTGTTTAGACATGAGAAAATTTAGAAATGTGATCATGATCTGATGATCTGGGTGTTCATTGTTTTCTTGAAATTTCTATGTTACAATGTTGGATGACATGTATAATGAAATATTAAAGGCAGTGTTTTGGTGCCAAGAATTATCATATGATTATGCTGGTTTTTACCATTAGTTCAAAAGCCAATTTGTGTGATGTCTTCTGTTCTGTCCAACCTCTTTTTGCTGTCCAACATCAAAAACGACGAAAAGGGTTATGCCTTTTGTCTCTTTGAGATCATGATTTGGTTCCGAGCTTATGCTATTGCAGTCCCCAACGGCTGCAGCGGGGCAAACAAAAATTAAATGAAAAGTTATTTACTTTGAACCATTAATGTTTTTATTCAACAATCCAGATGGCCTGACCGGTTTTATATTGCAAGCATAGCTTGAATTTTGATCCATTATTTCCATCATTTGGTATATGGGATCACAATGTATGAGCCAAGCCGAAGTCAGTGCCGGCAATTTATATGGTACTTTTTGCAGTTTATAAGCCAATAAGTTGTTTTTGAACGTTCCACTGCTTAAAAGACAAGCAAAGTACAAGTGTGTTGTTATATCACTGCTGATAAGCATATTAACAAGTCGGTTCAACTGACTGTTTATTAGTTGTGCCGCACAGTTGATTTCTTATCTTTTTTCATTACCTGCTAACATCAGAGTTTAACTTATGTTCTGCTGTCAAAGAAACCCAGATAATCCGTCCATTCTCAGTGTTCAATGCCCAATGTATTCTTTCTCTGCAAATATTTGTGCCCAATTTTTATTTTTTATTTTTTATTTTCAGTAAAAACATATTGATTAATTAGTTAATGAGTCCTGTCCAGAATTTCATTTACATCCCATGATACAGTTATTCACATAATCCTGTCGGTTTTCTACCTTTCTATGGTAGTTGATTGCATGCGATCTTTTTTCTTTGCTAACTGTGCTGGCTCAACATATTTACAGTGGTGAAACCAGAAAAAGAGCACGCTGGTGCCACACTAGAAGTTCCTTCTGAGGAGTTCCTTAAGAAGTCTGCTTAAAGGGAGTCCCAATGCTCATTGGAATATACCGTCTGATGACTTGCCGAATTTTTTTAGAATAATCGAAACCTAGCCTTTGTTTCACTTCACTCTTCTCATCGTTGACAATCTTAGGTCATTTTGATTTATAAAAATGGTGCCGTGACCTTCAGTTGTCATTATTGTTTTACTGTAATCAGGAATTATAGCGAGTGTTACCTCTTATGACCAATTTGTAGCTCGATTTTGGTAATTTATAGTTGCGATATTTTGTATTGTTAATAATATAGTTCCTTTGATCTAAATATATTATTATAGTTGTCGGTGGACGGAAGATTGCGTTTGTTTCTTGAGGTATATTACGAACTCTAAAAACAAGCCCTAGTTCTACTCTTCAGCTGTCCGACCCTTGGCGGATTGAGTTTATACTTTTGAACTATATAAAAGAGACAAGCGGAGTGGGTTTTTTGAGGCCCACTCATTCACGACCCGAGTTTAAACTCTACCCCGCTTGTTTATGACGAAAATAAAATATGACTCTTAGAAGATAATTAAGAGCCGCTCTCAAACGTCCGATATATGTGATTTTCTGAAGATAGGAATCGGAATTCATTGAAGCCAAAAGTTGATCAATCAAAAATTAGTTTATGTGCAAAGAAGGAGTAGTCAAGAAATAGCAACTAGAAATCTCATTCGCCATGAACAATCAAACATAACACAATGTTGAGAGGGCAGCTTAAAAAGACTTGGAACTTTTCTTTAATTTATGTCGTACCCCGTTTAACACAAAAACTGCAGGATATAATAAAATAAATAAAGAATTTAGATCATCAACAACAAAATTGTGTTCTTTTCCCAATTCGGTCTTGTATGCAAGGTACAGCTATTGCAATCTAATTTAGCTCAAGAGCTAACGTTGCACCATATCTTCATCCTCGTCTTCGTCCTCCTCCTGTTCTTCTCCTTCATCTTCGTTAGGCTCTTTCTTTTCGTCCTCCTTGGTTGACTCTTTCTTTCCACCAAAATTCACTGTAAAACGCATAGGATTATTTAAAAATCTGACTTCTGTTGCTGAAAAAGTAAGGTCCATAGACTCCATACAGACTCTCAGACGAGTTCAGATCAAGTCATTCTGAAATTTAAACAAGCAATTGAATTCCATCGAGGAAGTATATTTAAATCTGTTCGAAAAAATAGTCATTGAAATTTCACATTATAGTCGTAAAGGTTACGTATTGCCTAACATAGGGCACAATAAGAATAATATCATGATCAAGGAAGCTAGTATGTAACTGACTCAAAATTTTACAAGGTAATGATCATCATTCCTACAAAGAGAAACAAAGGGTCAATTTTATTTATTTATTTTTATTTTTTTGCAAGTAATAGTAAAAATTCGATTATTTGATTTTTTAGTATTATAATTTCCTCTGTTCTGCTTAGGGTTTATATGCAAATTCAATAATTACCAAAACTTGCCTTATGTGATCGTAAGTATTTCGTCTGTTCTGCTAAGGGTTTAGTATGCTCTGTGGAATGTCAATAATTAGAAAATTTCAGTTTACATGATTTTTTTTTTAGTAATTGTCTCCTCTGTTCTGCTTAGGGTTTATGCCCTGAGCAATGTAACTAAATAGGGAAAAGCTCAGCTTATTTGATTTTTATTATAATTTACTCTGTTCTACTTAGGCTATATACTCTGAGCAATGTCACTAATTAGAAAATGTTGACTTATTTGACATTTTTTTAGTACTTATTTCCTTTGTTCTGCTTAGGGTTTATACCTGTGAGCAATGTCAAATAATTAGGAAAGTGCAGCTTATTTGACATTTTTTAGTACTTATTTCCTTTGTTCTGCTCAGGGTTCATACTCTGAGCAACGTCAATAATTAGCGACATTCAGCTTATTTGATTTTTGAGTAATTATTTCCTCTGTTCTGTTTAGGGTTTATACTCTGGGCAATGACAATAATTAGCAAAACTTGGCTTATTTGATATTTTTTAGTAATTATTTTCTCAATTTTGTTACAGGTGAAACCCGGAAATGTTATTGAAAGAAAAGGTCTGCGTTCTTATAATTTCTTAAAAGCCTTGTTTGGTAACACTTTGGCTTGCAGCTTCATGTGTCTGTTTTCAAAATCTTGTATTTTACAAAAAACAAGATTTGTTAAACCACTTTCCATTTTGTTTCTTCTTAGAAATGTTATTGAAAACTCCAAAAACTTGTTTTCATTTTCATTTTCAGCTTCTCTATAGATTGTTTTGGTCCTGATTGGACGTTTACTGGTGCAAAATAGGTGATATTCACATATCATGTCCAAAGAAGATACTGCTGCTTATATATACATATATGCATAGTTTTTCTTTTCGGCAAGACTTCTAAACATGTTTTGCAGTTTTCATATATAACCCTTCAGAAGAAAATTGGAATTGAACATTGGAAATGAAAACTAAGAAGAATATGAAATTGTTAACATGGCCAAACGGGCTCTTGGTGTCCTTACAATTATTGTTTCAAAAAAATCTTCTTTTACTCAAGTACTTTCACATTGCACTAACTGTTATGTGATTTTTTAACTTTCTGGGGCATGGCATCATATACCTCAGGCAAAATTTACCAGGTAATTCGCTGTCCTTAATTGACATTTTTTTTCTCTGCAGTATGTGTGTGTGAAATTTTGTCTTTTTCTTTTAATGGTGCGGGTGGTATGTTTATTAGGTCGTGAAAGCCAATCATACAGTTCAAGGAAGAGGGGGTGCGTGCATACAGGTTAGTTGAAAAACAGAGTACTTTTTTTTTTGCACTAGAAATATACAAATGAAATATATATGTGTGTGAGTGTGCACGCGCGTGTATTTTGAAAATTACTGGTATTGAGAAAGATCATTTTCTATCATTGATTTATATAAATATGGTGGTCGCTCTCATGGAATGCTCTTTACCATGTCAATGCCTTTCCCAATTTTTTTAGGTTTCTCGGGAATTAAAATGCCATTGGAATTCTTGAATTAAAGAATCTTATTTGATATGATGAAATACTTTGCCCATGATCTTCGATCCTGTGTAAAAATAGCAGCACAATCAAATGCTTTAGATTGCAGTTTACGTGGAAGTTACCATTGCCTGTAAATTATGAGACATAGGAGAAACATATATTTGTCCAGTACAAAAGCTCAAGTGAGTAGAATTTTATAACCACACTTTAGATGTTGTTGATGCCTTCCTTTTGTACCAACTGAGATTGGTGGTTTAAATGACATCCAAGACATGTTTCCATATTTATTTGTTTTGACGCCCAAATCAAATAAGATTGAATTTGTGGGCTGGGAGAAGTCTAGTTGAATCTATGACCTTATTTACCATGGGCAAGTTGTTCAGTATTTTGTCTGTCTTTATAATCTGCTATAGGTCATGAATTACTTTTGTATGCTATCTTAAAATCCCTTGCAATTCACTGGTTGCTGAAATAGCCAACTTTGGCCTCTTGTACCGAACTCGGTTTTCTTGAAATGAATTGAGGAAGAACAATTATACTTTGCAAGAAAAAATAGGTTGATCATATGATGATAGAGGAAGTTACTGGATCTCTCATTTACACAATTGTCTTCTCTAAATTGGATTGCAACGTAATCAACTGTTAGTTTGTATTGATCTTCACTTCTCTTTTCAGAAGGGTTTTCTTTTACGTGAGATTATCTTGGACTTATATATTAAGATTAGTGCTTATCTGCAGGTGGAGCTTCGCGATGTGGACAGTGGGAACAAGATAAATGAAAGATTTCGTACAGATGAGGCTATTGAAAGTATGTAATGCTTTTCTTGCAAATGTTTATTCTAATAATTAATAGATGCTTTTATCTGTTTTCATTTTCTGGGAAGCCATGTCATACTTTGAGCATGAACGAACTAAGTCAGCAAAGCACCTCACTTTATGCACTTCTCCATACAAATAAATCCTCAAGTCTTTACTTTTGTGTTTGCTGTTTATGGGCTATAGTAACACGTGCAAAGAAAATGAAAAGATAAAATCTTTCTTTAGATAATATGTGAAAAGCTAAGTATTAGGGTGGGACAGGGTAGATGCCAAGGCAGAATAAGAATGATTGCAAATAACTGAGTAATAATTCTCTTCTGCAACTCTCTCTCACTTCATAGCCTGCTCAGCAACAATGTACTTCGGCCCTAGTCTTCCCTTAAACACTCTGCTCGCCACTCTTCTCCCCCTCTGTATGATCCCACACTCAAGGACTAGAAGGTTACAACCACCTAGTCTGGAGGATGACCTGAGAAGGTTCAGTGCTATCGTACAACTTTCTACCAACTGTAACAGATGATGGACAACACCAGTTGGCAAATCTGCTGGAGTTGAGATGACTGGAGCCTGGATGTTTTTTAGGATGAGCAGCAACACGGGACACTCCCTTGAGCCTATGAAGAAGTCATGTGGGCTTAACAAGTCGTTGATGCAGTCATAAAGAGGCACATGACTGCTACATTTGGTATTATTCACTCATTGACCTAGTATTACACGATAGGCTTCTTTTAAACCAACCACCAACGTGTTCAGATACAATCAAGTCCGCTTTGGTGGTTGGCTAAAATATTGGAAAACAACTGACACGATAAAATATTATGTGAGACTATAGTTATGCGGTTCATCACAAACCCTTATCTGTTAAGTATAAAATTATGTGCTTATTATACTGAATTGAAGTTCCATGGCTTCAAGTCTGCGAGACTTCATTTTTAGATTAAAAAATCTTAAAATTACAAAGAATGCTCAAACTTTGTTTTCATACCTTACTTTGATAATCGAAATGACACAGATGAATATTCTTTAAATCCGTCATTATTCCAACAGAGAACTTGTGTCTTATTGAGTTTGCAATCGTAAGTCGTTAGCACATTGGTGGGTTATCAGTTTGACTGGGCTCAATGGTGCCCGATGATACTCGGCAACTAACAAAACTTTGTTATGTTTCTATCTTGACCTGATCACATCCTTGCAAGTCCACAAAAACCGTATTTATGAGTCTATTATAATCTAAAATCTGTTTTACTTCCCTGATTCTTCTGATTCTGCTCACAGTTAGATCCAATTTGTAACATTATATTGCTGTGAAGGTAAGGTTTTCCAAATTTTCAGAAACAACTGCCTTGTGGTGATCAGAAACAACTGATTGTAGACCCAAGGTATATACCTAAATATTTTTATGTTTGGATATTCTTTGTGCTAATCTCATTTGGTGTGGTGCAGGAGTATTCGTTGAAGAAAAGCCTTATACATACTTGTATACCGAAGACGATGTTGTGGTGCTATCGGAGTGAGTTATTTCTACACTTGAACTATCTTTGTTTTTCCTTTTCTGAAATGTAATCAAAGATGTATGCCTTCATATGACACACTTAGTTGTTTCCTTATTTCTTATTTGCAAATTTTGGCAGGCCGAAAACATATGATCAATTAGATGTGCCTAAGGATTTGTTTGGTGATGCTGCTGTGTATCTGAATGGTGATATACTGTATTTCAACACTTCAGTTTGTCAGTCTATCTGTAGTTATGTTTTGAACTTGTTATATCCCTACTGTTCGGGATTAAGGAATTACTTGTGGTAGTATTGGTAGGAGAAGATAGGCCTTTATGTAAACGGGAAACTGTACACAGAAGAATAAACTTGATCAAGCATAACCAATTTCATAGTTATGCCCAATTACAAGTTGAAGGATACAAAATGGTTGGCTTTTATTTATTCATTTGTTCGTGACTTCGTCAAACAAGGAATTTGCCGAGACTCTTTTGTTTAGTGTTTCTTGCCACGGATGGAAAAATGTAGCAATGCCCTCATGTATTTGGATTTGCTCAAACCAAACAAGATTTTTTATCACCTGTGATTCTTTGAGGTGACATTTTCTGTTTACTGATTGTTGCTATGAGATTCTGCATTATAGTAATTTATATACAAGAAATACACTCTTAACACGAGAGATATGTAGACTTTGTACTTTTTCCCCTTTTCTTGGTTACTTTCTCTTGTTAACTAGGGATTTGGCTCCCAGACTTTGTTTTTAGTGGAAACTGAAATATGTAGTTGTTGGAAATAGATGGCATGCAAGTAACTGTCCAGCTCTTCGATGGTAGACCAATGTCTGCATCAGTCCCTCAACGAGTGACATGCAAAGTTGTTGAAGCACAAGTTCCTATGAAGGGAATTGCAGCCACTCCCCAGTAAGTTTGAATGGAAATGTTTTTCGTTCTAAATTAATTCAATGATGGTTCCAAGTGCCGTATGATTTGACTTTTTACAACAATTGATATCTTCAAAGGCAAAAAGAATGACGAGGATATATACAGACATCAACATGTGTATAACTTTGGCATCTTGTTGCATAATTACTTGTATTCCTTTTACCTTTCTGCTCAGTTCTTTTGTTTCTTCTGATCTACAGTTACAAAAAGGTTCTACTGGACAATGGTCTTAGTGTTCAAGTAAGTTGAATTAAATGTCAGAATTTTGACGTTTCTTTTCAATAGATTAGGTCTATTATTCATTGACTATCTTTCCTCTCTGTCCAATGGATTGGTCTCGCTCGCTTGTATGTTGTAAGTACGAGGGTGAACTTTTCTGATGAGATGAAAAGTGAACTTATTAAAAGGTGCTTCTGGTTTCGTGGAAGTTTATGAATGTCAAATGAGGTTAAACATGTGACTTAATGATGCCATGTTATGAAGTCTGATGTTACATGAATGAATCCGATCTTCATATTTTGACAAGTGATAACAATAGAGGATTTAAACTCTGTGTTCATCCTTTGGCAATTTAAATTCACGTCTTCTCAGTTACTGAGATTTGTTTCTTCTTTCTTCTTCAACTTGTCAAAAGGATAATTTGAAGTCGGCATGTATTGCGTTAATTCCAAACAAATATTTTTATTTTTCAATTTTCTAGTTTTGTCATGCCTCAAGTATCGCTCTGCCGTTTCAGACTTTCAATTCCAAGCTGTTACTATTCTCAGAATTTTAATATTTACTTAAAAGCTGTAATTTAATTTGGTTTTTACTTTTCTTTTGTAACGCATCAAGGTTCCAGCACATGTGGTAGCCGGTGATCAGATTGTCATTAATACTACTGACAACTCTTACTTGACCAGGTGAGTGTTGGCGCCTCTTATGTATTATCAACATTTGTAGGTTGGCTTATTTGGATATTCATCTTATAATATTTTTGGTTAACTGTTAGTCGTCGTGAATTGCAATAGTACTTTAAATTCCATTACATTTTCTCGTGGGATTAGTATATCTATGATAATAAATAATGGCATGGCTTAAAACAAGAACTACGCCACATGTACACTTTTTGGTCTTACTGTTTGTGAATAAGATCCTAGAGCAGGTTTTTTTCCCCTTTTTCGCCTCATGTAGTCGGTTTGGGTTTGAAACTTCTTATTTGATAATTAGAGATGATACTTCTTCAGCCTAATGATATTAGGTGATGCACAAACAAGTAGAATTGAGAATCTCCTTGGAAAGAAATTGAAACCAGGTCTTCGAGGCAGATGCAGAAATCCTGTTTTTGATACATGGGATCAGAGCAGCCCTCTGTTCGTAAGTTTAGTAGCCAAAGCTACAAAAAAGACGGAAGTATTAAACGCTAGGTTAGCTGCTAATCACTAGGAAGACTTGCAGGTTTAATGTATCAAATTGTTAGCTTCTTTGTTTAGTTCAGAATTGAAGAAGAAAATGTAGAGAGGAGAAGCGGAGAGTGAACCATGCGGTCTTATATGTTAGACCTCTATTATGTTTCTTTGGTTGGAGCATCGATATGATTCCCCAAGCAATTGTGTCCACATCAGGGAACTAGGCCAATTGGCAGAAAACCTTTATATACCTGCATTTTACTAGTTTTATTATTGTCATCAATATGTCAATAAACTTTATTCAGAAGTATCCATTGAATTATCCCGTCTGATAGGAACTTATGCTTTTTGCTGGAATATGTTGCAGTCATTGCATATGTGAACAAGCTATTGTTACATCATTCATATCTACTTTTTTGCTAAAAGTATCTCATAATTGTTCGTGTATCATATTGTTATTTTTGCTGATTTTCGTATTTGTATGTGGTTTTAATGGATTTTTTCAGGGCGTAGACTAGTTTTCAGAGGAGAGTTCAGCATCATATTTGGATCATTCTTGACAGTCATACTCGTTGAGCTTTTGCTCTGGAATATAGGGATAAAAGTGCAGTTAAAAATCTAAATTTTCATTAGAATTCGCCTACGCTCTCAAATATATTGTTTATGGGTTGGAGTGAGGAAAGAAGTAAACAAAGCGTGATGACATAGGACTTTGTTTAGATTTTGAGACTTCATGGTGTCATGAAATTGTTTTGTTTGGTATAAATGACGGAGCGTCGAAAATCTGTAGGAGGATTATATTGTACTCTAAATTCCCCTGAGAGCAAGTTGTTATATGTACTTAATTTAATAATGATTTATGCTTTAAATTATTATTCCCCGATGTGAGAAATGTACACTTGAATTCATGAGTTGATATATGCTTTTTTCTTTCTTTTTTTCCCATATTATATGGACTTCACCTCAATACAAGAAAAATTTTACATGTCATATCTTGTGTTTTACAAGGATCAATATTAGCCACAAATTTTGCTATATGGTACAATTTAAGCCACAATCTGAAAAATTGGGTCTTTACAAAGAAAAAATTATGATGGTTTTGGAATATTTAATAATAAATAGGTAGAACAGATTTCCAGATTAAATATGGCCTGTAGTAATTTTTTCTTATTTGGTAGTAATAAATTCTTAGAAGACGATAACCTATATATATGTCTTATTTGGTAACAATTTATTCTCAGAAGGCAGTAATCCAATAATAAGGTATATATATATAGAGGGATATATATAATATTAAAACACGATATTGTGAATGGTAATTCGTAAATATAATTTAATTTTATCCATAGAACAATAGTAATTTCTTCTCGAATTCTAATTAATTTAAGGTAAATATTGTAAATTTATTTAATCAAATACAAAATCAAACATCATTAGCCTTATTACAATACGATATTGTGGATGGTGATTTGT
>MKEJ01036611.1:0-12306 GCA_001753735.1 Embelia ribes
AAAAAAAAAAAAAAGCTAAATTTTTACTATGCCATTGTGTGTATAAAAGCAAATTGGGATTTTTAAGGCTTAAAATGGATGTTTATTTTAATTGAGTTCCCTATTTCTTGAAATATTTTATCCCGAAACATAATTCTTTGAATTTTCTACAAATTGTATATAGCTCAGCTATAGCGATTTAAAAAATGAAATAAGTAACTAACTAATTAATATTTATTGGTGTATTAGCATTCTAAACACACAACCACATAACATTAATAACGTTAATCATTATAATAATCTATAAAATTATTATACGTAAGCACAAAAGTTAATCGTTAAATGTGAACCCGTGTCAAACTTTTGAACATCCAAAATTTTCCTCCATTCAATTTATTTTCACACACTAACAAAGACAAAACAGTAAAATGTGAAGACAAATAAAGATTTTTTTTAGTAATGTGCTCCAACCTAAAGTATAATTAAAAAGTAATGGATGTGGTATTATTTAACAAAATGCTGCATATCAAGATAAGAGTAAAAACTAAAATTATTTCGAATAATTTTTTTAAAAAATGGAAATATTTTAATTATAATTTATTAGAATAAAACTAAAATTATTTCGAATAATTTTTAAAAAAAATGGAAATATTTTAATTATAATTTATTAGAATTTTAATTATGCACTGTATAGAAATTTCGAGATATATTTGTAAACTCATATCACTAATTTTTACTCTTAATAATTAATATGATATTAAAATATTTTGTCAAATTTGATAATATTAACGTACCATTATAGGAAGATGATGTGGCAACATTATCCCATGTGACTAAATAAAAATTGTACATTTATTTGTAACCAATTATAGTTTATATCTTTCCTTATTTTTGTTATCAAGTTATGATTTTGATATGAAAAGATTTGTACAAATGAATATATAAATGGCCGGCCACAGTTGTTTGGTAGCCAAAAGACCAATTTTCTCCATTATTAAGTGTAGATACGTGAATAATTATAATTACTTAAGTTTTAATATTTTTATTTTAAATTATTTAAATTTTATTTTTTGATAATTATAAATTAAAATTTTTAAAGATAAAGTATTATCTTTTGATTAAAAAATATACAAGTTAAAATTAATTAGTTTAAAATTTTGGGTATAGTGGTTTTGGTTACAATTAAACAAGATGAATGTCAAACTTAGAATAAAAAGTGTATGAAATATTTGGTAGATTTGGCAGTACTATTTAACAAAATATTACATACTAAAATATGAATAAAAAATATAAAATTATTTCAAATAAATTTTAATAAAAATAGAAAATTTTTAATCATCATTTATCGAAATTTTAAATATAAATCATATAGGAATTTTGATACTTAAAATTTTGAGATATCTCTGTAGACTTGTGGTACTAATTTGTACTCTTCATAATTGATATGATATTTAAATATTTTGTTTAGTTTTGTAATATGTAAGCAATTATAAACTATAATTACTTAAGTTTTGATATTTTTATTTTAAATTGGTTAAGTTTTATTTTTGTGATAATGATCAATCTAAATTTTCAAAGATATAATATTATCTCTTCAAAATAGGAATTAATTAATTTACAATTTTGGGTGTGATGGTTTTTGTTAAAAAAAAAAATAAGATGAAGGACAAATTTAGAAGAAAATATGTATGAAACATTTTGTGAATTTGGTAGTTTTTATAGAGACGTTAAATATGTAAATTAAAATTAATCAATTTACATTTTTAAATATAGCAGCTTTTGTTACAAATAAATTAGATGTACGATAAACTGTGCATGAAATATTTAACATAGTTATCACTTTTTATAAAGAGAAGTACGAATCTCTCAAAAGTATCCCCCTTTTTACATTAAAAAATACCCTTTATTTATAATTATTAAATTATAAATCGAGGGATAGTGATGTAAGATGCTAAATTCTATACCCGATCAACTATTTATCTAATTCTCCTGTACACATCACCAAACTTGTTCAAAAGATTAAGTGGAGATTACTACAAAATTATCAATATTAAACCTATAAGAACATATGTCCCAAATACACGCACAGATTAAAACAAGCTCCCAAATTAATTAGAACACAAATACATAGATATATTTACAAATTCAATTTCTTTCTATTTCAAACTCTTTTTGGATAAATTGGAGCGAATTAGCTAATAATCTATTTAACTAAAGTATGGATTCAATTTTCCTAAGGTTTTTTATTTTTTGATTCAGTTTTTAATTTTTTTTCTTGCAAATAAATTAATATTTCAATTATTTAGGTGTAGTATTTCATTTATAGTAAATCAATGCGTACTATCTTTTAGAACTTGGTGGGTTTCAAACCCTGCCATGAATCAAAGTCTATATGTATTATTTTTTGAAATTGATCTAGGTTATATGATCAAAAAGATCAGAATTTGGGTTTCTGCATTTTTATTTATTTATTATTATCATTTTTACTTTGAGTTATGTTTATGTAACCCCTAACATACTATTTAAATTCAGCTTAGGGCATACCCATGTTATACAAATTTAAAATGTTTTGGTGCTGAAACAATGTGAAAAAAAATAACGCTAACAATTTAACATTAAAATTACAAATAAGAAATTATACATGAAAAAAATTATTTTGGGAAAGGATGATATAATCTATTTAGCAAACTTATAGATTCGTCTCTGAGTCTAGTGTTAATGAAAATCCTAGTGTTGTAATACTGGAGTAAGTTTTATTTTGTTATATATTGTATGATGCTAGCATATTTTTCCACTTCTATCATTTGTTTAGATGGAGTCTCGTATGTCTTGACTTTAATTGTTTTGGTAGCTTCTTCTTCTTTTTTTTTTTCTTTTAAATGGATTTGTTTTATAAATATGGTTCTACATTATCATATTATTCGGCGGATGCATATCATATCCCCAACCACAAAAAGTACAAGCGGGGTGATTATGCCATGAAAAATACTCTGGAAACAAGTAAATTTTGTGATTAATTCATTATAATATGCGTTAATTTAGTTCAATTTGATGGTTTTCTAAGAGTAGGTATATTATATAAATGGTGAAACCATTAAAGGGTATACAACCTTGGGCTTTAATTTTGATGGAGGGCGATATGGTTGTTGTCGATTTTTGTGCAAGCATGGAAGGTTACATCTATATGTTCACTTGCCTTTGTATCAGACTATTTATTTTAAATTTTTTTAAATATATTTAAAGTTAAATTTCAAATTTGCCGTCTCTTTTCATTGTGAATTTGTGATTGAAGAATAATTTTTTTATAATTTTTGATTAATTTTGGTAACAGTGATGTAATTATACACGCAATGCGGAATTGTGCCCGCTAATAATATATAACCAAAGTGTCCAACTGATAATAAATAAACTAGTCCCAATTTCAAATTTTTTTGGTCTTAAAAATTTGAAAACTTAATTTCAACGTTAGTTACAAAAGTCTACATCCAAATTTGAGCGACTAGTCGCCACATCTGATTGGATTTTAGAGAATAAAAATGTTCAAGGAAATAGGATGTCATTGGATTTTATTTTCAGGGAGTAGTTGATAATTTGACAAATTTTCAACATAATATACACTTCAAAAATTTTTTTGTTGACTAATTTTCTTAATATAATGTTTCTCATTGAAAAACCATATGCATGGTTAAGCCTTTAGAATTCAAAATCACTTTTACATGGCATATATTAATTACGAGAGAAGATATATATAACCATATACTAGTACGTGTGTGACAACTATTTAAAATAACGAATGAGATGGTAGCAAGGCACTCGTGATCATCGATATTTCCGCGCTAATTAATTAGTCTAATAATTGCTCTCTTAATTCTGACTATCAAGTCCTTAACCCTGTCATTTGCCAAAGCCAAAGGCCATTTTCTTTCATTTGCAATTTTCTGGTACCTCTCAAAATAAGTCAAACGTTATTAAGCTTAATAAAGATTTTCAATTTTCTTACCTTAATTTTCTACTTCATCCGTCTTATTTTAATAGACCCATTTTAACTTTTTACACAGTTTAACAAAACACAATTAATACTGATGAAATCGCAAAATAGTACAATAGTGTATTATTTTTAATTGAAACAATTAAAGTAGTAATTTTGCATAGACTATCTAAAAAGAAATTTGTACTTGCCATATGTGTGCCGTCCTTTTACATAGTAGGTGAAAAAAAGAAGTTAGATAGTATTAATGTTACGAATATTTTCAATTTGGAGCCAGATTTAAATTGTTATAAGTAAATGACTTTTTTTTCCATTAAAATTTCAAATTGGAGTCTAAAATTTTCGCCAAAAAATTATTCAAAATTTGGATTGTGTCATTATAAAAATGAACATTCACAATAAATCTAATCATACCAAAATGAATAACTATACACAAAATATTTTTATTGATTTGAATTAATATCTAGAAGAACCATTCCATATGGAGAAGTTGTCTTCATCACCATCACAATTTGAGTTTAAAATAATGTGTGAACAAATATTTTTATAATGCAGAATTGTGTTTAGTATTGTGTAATTAGTGGAAAAAGTCTTGGCTTACCTAATTTATGCATGAATTTGGATAAATTTTATTATTCCTTTTTTTTTTATGTAAATTAGAAAAAAAAAATACAATTAATAAGATTATTTTGGTAAATTAATATTCTATTTAAAATTTTAAAAGATAAACGAAACTATACTTTAGAAAGAAAGAAAAAAAAGGAAACGAATCTATGAAAATAGGAATTAGGAATCTAGCTAGGACTTTGGGAAAAAAAACTTACGCTTTTGTGTCATTAATGCACCAAGTCACACTTCACTTTAGAAAAGTCTGCTCCATCATAAAATATATATTTGTTTTGACTTTCAAATATTAAAAATTTATTTTAATTCGGGGATAAATTAATTTTAATATTAATTTCTCAAAAATAACTTCATCAAGTAGAAGATATTCTCTTGAGATTGTAAAAATGTGATCCTAAATAAGGGTATAGTATTAGCCCAACTTTCTCTACGCCTTTTTTCAACAGGAAAATTAACCAATAATTTTGGCATAAATGAAAATGAACTTATTTTTTAGGATAGGAGGGAGTGGGTTTATTTTCTTTTAAAGGCTATTGACTAGATATTAAATGTTTATAGAGATGAAATTAGTTGCAAATTGGATATCAGTCCCACCATTTTCAGTGGCCGACTTAAGATTTTCAGCCACATTGGACGAAACGTACTAATTTGCTAAATGAGCATATAATTATCTCCATAATTTTTTGAAGCAAAAGTTTTTATTTGTAATTTTCTTTTTAACTTTACAGTATAATTTTTTTAATTTTTTTTACGTAGGTTCAATCACTTGCTTAAAATTTATACTTGTGTATCCAGAATACGTCCGTAGCTGGGGGTTGCGGATTGAAGCAATACGCTACGAGGGGAAAAGTTTAAAAGGGGCCCTAGTGTAATATTTCTAAATTTTGACACACTTAATATAATTTCTTCGAAAAATTTTCCACGTTAGAGTTCCCCATGAGCCCTCACCCTCTTTGGTCCACGAACAAGTGTTTCATATGTACAGTTTTGCAAAATGGCCACCTGTGTACACGTATCTGCCGAAAAAAATAAAGTTACTACTACAAGATCACATATGGATTTTGTTTTTCTTTTTTTATAAAAATTTATAAAAAAATATAGGAAGATATCTTTTTAACTTTATGCATATATGATACTAAGATAAAGGAAGGACAGAACATTTAGCCTCACATGGCCAGCTCTTTTTTGCTTTAGATTTCCTATTTGTAAATTATTTTTTTGAGTTTAACTTTAGTTATTTTGCTATTACAATCCTTATTTTTCCACAAAGGAGATTGGTTGTTCCAAGTAACTACTACATATTAATAGTTTATAGTACATATTGAAAACAAGACCCAAAACTGAATATACTAAAATCCACATGTACTTACTAACGATGTTTGTTCAGTTGAGTTTTATTTTTCATAACGATGACAATTAAAAACTAATTTTTTCTGTGATAAATAAATATATGTTCAATTAATTAAAATTTGTTAATGCTGTAATTTCAACTCGAAAGAAAAATCCGTGTCAATTATTTCAACTCCACCACCTACATGATCTTTTTGACCATAGTAGGTACTGTGATATGGGCTTGAAATTCCTTTTAAAAAAGTGAAAATCTAATCATCACATAACTGAAAATTTTAATTTCCATGTGCGTGCATTAATTTTACACTTTATGAGATATTTTATACTTTCCGACCCGCCAACCAAACAAAGTGGTAGCCCTTCAATTTCTTTCAAATAAATAAATAAAACCCTCTAATATCTTTTTAGCCCATACCTATTGTTTCATTTTTGACTTCTGAAATTTAACACAATATTTTATACTTAGTGAACAAGTTAAATTTTTTAACCTTGTCTCAACTTTTTTGGGGTGAGTGAATCATTGTTTACTTTTAAGAAGCAGAATTGTGTTGGGTAGAAAGAAAAAATATATGAACATATTTGTAGTAAAAAGGTGGCGAAATTTTTTGAGCATTTGTATCTTAATGATTATTGTGTTTCACGGTTTATAAATTTAAGGAACTAAATTGAGCATTAAAATGCACAAAATAAGCAATTAGATATACCATATATAAATATTCAGGATGGTATCGCACTTTTTTATGATCCAGTAGTCTGGATCGTTGTAACACATTAAAAATACGTATGATCGACCACAAAATTTAAATTCAAACAGTTCAATCGTGAGCAACCACTACCTTATGCCAACACCAGATCCATAGGTAACTTCTATCTTTATCAACCCATCGTGTAGATGACATCTTAGAGTTGTGTCATAGGTAGTCACTATAGAGAATTAATCCATTCACACTTCATTAATTATGCAAATTTTCTAAAAGTTGCGTTGTATGTAACCATCTTCCAAATCTTAATTTTTCCATGGCCTCTGGTTACAATTGTATTTATGGCCAAGATAAAAGTGCATTATTAGCAAGATAGAAAATTGTCAGACAAGATAAGTCAGTTAATGATAGTATATGATTTTTTTTTTCTTTTCTTGTTTCGTGATACTTACTACTAGTCACTTTATATATATTATTAAAAAGTAGCTATGTTTAGTTTTGTAGTCAAACGGATAAGCTAGACAACTTTATTTTATTTATATTTATAAATTCAAAATGCATGTACTCCATAAAGATGCCTCAAAACCATTGCCATCTCAATATTTCCACAATATCTTTTTGCGCCAAACGTTCAAATCATTTAAAGATGTACGTAAACTTTAGGCATATTTTGTATTTCTCTCAAAAGATAACAACTTAAATAATCTAATTGAGACGTGTATCCACTGCTGCCACGTGTATGAACTAGATTTAACGTCTGCCAACTTATCCCAAATTGATAGTTCAAATTGAACGGGTATATACATCATTAGGTTTGGTTAAATATTTATTGCTAGTATTTGCTAGGGAACCCTGTATGGTAGGCAGATGTTAGCTTAATTAAGGTTATATATACGATTTTTGAATGTGCATACAAAAATCATGACATTCGAAAACCTTAAAAACGTCGGAAGGTGGTAAAAGAAAGTTATAACTTTGGCTCATCGACTCAATCAAAATGGGCGCAGTGAGACTATCTTAAAGTTTAATTATAATTTACTCCAATCAGGTTTTATACAATCGCATTAGTTTTAAATTCAAAATTGAATCAATTATAGATTTTATCCAACAATTAGAATACAAAATACAGTTCAAACATCATATTGAAAGTTATTCTACTGGTTAACATTTATTTACGACTTTAATTAAAATTTATTGCAACCCCTTATCCTATCAAGAGAGCTTTTGTTAAAAAAAGTAAAAGGATAATTCTCATTGAAAGAAAAATAATGTTTACAAGACTAGCTTATATATACAATTTTATTAGGACTAATAATGTAATAATCACAAATAATGGTTACAAATCAATCACCAATTAATTACAAATCATATGTTTTTGGATTAAATAAGTTAACACTTCCTCTCAAGTTGGAGGATAAAAATCTGTAATACCCAACTTGCAAATAAAAGACTAATGAATATTATGGCCCAATGACTTGGTGAAAACATTGGCAAGCTGTCATTGCCCAGTAGTGGTGTATAAAGAAAGAATGAGATGGGACTGTAATTTATAACGAACTAAGTGACAATCAATCTTGATATATTTAGCACGCTCATGAAAAACAGAATTATTTGCAATATGAATTGCACACTGATTTTCACTAAATAAATAAACTAGATTAGTAGTGGAACATGTAGACCTCATAATAAAGCAGTCAACCAAACCAACTCACATGTAGTAACGACCATCTCCTTATACTCAGCCTCAGCAGAAAAACGTAAACGACCTCATATTTCTTGGAATACCAAGAAACCGGACTCAATCTCAACAAGATAAAGTAACCGGATGTCGAACAGTGAGTGGTTAGACAACTCACCCAGTTGGAATCAGTATATGTTGTAAGGCGCAAATCACTAGTTGAAGAACATAGAACAATAACCAGGAGTCCCCTTAACAAAGCGAAGAACTCAATGACCAGCCATCAATGAATATCATGGGGATCATGCATGAATTGACTAAGATAATTAACAAAATAATATAAAGGTAACTAATTGTCAAATAAAGTAGACATCCAATCAAACGTCGATATGAACTCAAATTCTATAAACCAACACTATCATTAGGGCGAAGACGGAGATTCCTTTCCATAGAAAAATCAATGGGACGAGCCCCCAACTAGCCCGTATTAGATAAAATGTCTAAGACATATTTGCTCTGAGAGAGAAAAATACAAAAATCAGATCGAGCAGCTTTCAGAACAAGAAAGTACTTCAATATATCCAAATCCTTTATACTAAAATGAGAAGGTAAAAAATCCTTAAGCATCTGAATATCGGCAGAATCATTGCCTACCACCTATATATCATCCGTATATACAACAAAAATTGTAAAAGTAGATCCCACAGTACAAGTAAATAAAGAATGATAGCATGAAACTCCCTTTGTATACCAAGGCCCAAAGGTAATGACATGTAAACCTCCTCATGTAAATCATCATGCAAATGTATAATTGATGATCCTCTCATTTCCGAACAACTGCAACAACCAATAAACATCTTAAACATCTAACAAAGACAAGTTTGGCGACTTGTGCAAAGGTATCATGAAAATCCAAGCCTACAACATGAGTATAACATTTAGCAACTAATCCGGCCTTGTATCGCTCGATTGATCCATCGGTCACAACTTAGTCTTGTAGACTTACTGACATCCTATCGGCTTCTTATCTTTGTGGTAGAGATATTAAAGACCAAGTCCAGTTAGCCTCAAGCACCCGCAATTAAGATTTCATGGTATCATGCCAATGTGAATATCACATAACTTAGACAATAGTAACAAGATCACAAATATCATTAATAGGGGTAATTAAAACACAATGTTTAATAGAGAAACGATGGTAAGCAAGATAAGCGGAGATAGGATAGACTATACTAGTAAGCACAGATTGGGCAACTATGAGTGCATCAGAAGATAGGGGTAAGAAAGGACAATAATAATCATTGAGATATTTATTGCAAGTGTGGGTGGGATTGGCCACATGTAAGGCCCCGTTTTTTTATTGTAATGCCTTGAAAATTGAAAATAATATGGTAGCTTGATGGGTTATATATAGAAAGGATAACATTAAGTTTTACGTCTCTAAATAAAGTTTTGAAAAATGTACGATGTTAGTACATATGTATAGAATAGAATCGGTGTTATTTTTAAAAAATTTCCTTGGTTAGAGGGCTCGGGTTGAGGATGAGTACCCGTAGGTCAGATCAATCTAATTATTGTTGGATCGATCCAAAAATGAAATTGGATTGATCCAAATGCTATCAAATTGATCTAACTAGTGTCGCAAAGACTATATTAAAGCACGATGAGTTTTGTTTATACTCATAAAACATGAATCCTAACTTCAAAAAGGGTGATTCTTAGCCAAAATCATCAAAAGATAGAGAAAGAAAGGGTAAGAGAAGGTAATCTCAATAATAAATCATCCTTATAGGTAGGTTCTAAGCATTGGGTAGGTGACTTATGGCAGATCAATTTTGCTACTAAATTGTGGTGTGTAGTGAGAAATTGTTTCAATTCCAAAGTTGTTTAGATTCAATTCGTGTTTTGTCAGCATTATTATATTGGTATTTGCTATGACATATCGTAGAAGGATTTTGGGGCATATCCACTTGTCATGTTGAATTGGTTGAGACATTATTGTAATTGAAATTGATAAAACATGATTGATTGGATAATGTAAATTTCGTAAGAAGAATTTACTAATAACACTATGATAGGTTGTGGCGTTTAATGGGTAAAATGCCTATTTGACCTTCGGAGTACGTATATTCTAAGGTATGATGCGTTTGTCGTATGCCATGGGAGTATGTGTATTCCGTGGTTGTCATGTCGTGGAGTGTTTACTTTCTCTAAAGTGAGTAGCCTTCTCGAGCAGTTTAACATAAACCTTTGATCAAGTTCCAATGAGGAACTCAGGATAAGGAGGGCTATCCACAAGTCTTTACGCTTAAAGCATCAAGAGTACGTTTATTCTAAGTGGACGTATCGTTTGTTGCATGATTTGATTAACTTGTAGTGTCGTTAAACCTTATGTCATGTGATAGTCATTGTTGTATGACTTTTTTTGGTATTTGCTGCTAGATGATGTTGTGTCCTATTCGCTTACAAGCTTATTTGTGGGCTTGCTAGTCTTTATTGTCGATTCTACTTATTACTTCAGAATTGGAATGTTTTTTTTTTACTCATACCTGCTTGGTTGTGTTTTACACTGTTGTTTTCTTTATAAAATGTCAAGTAAAACCAGGTACCGGAGGACATAAAACTCAAGGTTAGGATGAAGTTGGAGCTCACTTGAGGCAGTAGTCGTCATGTCATTTTTTTTATTTACATTTTCTAGACACTTGTTGGCCATAAGGTATAACTTTGTCGATTTGATGTTATTTATAAAGCCTGTATGATTTTTTAAAAATTATTATCGTGTTGAAATATTAGTCGGATATGCACGGTGGATTTTTATTACAATTTTTAAATAAATTACTTTACATAATATTTGTGGTTTATTTTATGTTGCAAGCTGTTTGATTGTGGCGTACTTAAGATGTGCCGAATTCCGGGGCATTACCTCTCGAGTTAGGGAATGAGAGGCATGGGGTTCGGGTAAGTGGGCACTTAAACTGGTGGATTGGAATAGCTAAGTGGGTAGGGTAAGTAAATGGTTGAACCGGGATGGTTGGGTGGTTCAGGTAGGTCAGCAGTTGAACCAGGGGTTGAAGTGGGGGTTAGGGCAGAAGACTGGGTGTGTGGGTCAACTGTTGAGTTTGAATGGACAACCGTGTCAGACCACGGATGAGTGGGCTGGGTGTTGGTTGAAAAGGTTGGTAAGTGGGTTAGTGGGGCCGATGCTAGTAGATAGACCAATTTGATTGATGGTGAGAGATGGCAAAAGATTAGGATTATTTGGCAGGACTGATAGATAATGGATTATAGGTTGTTTAGTGAGTATGCGGATTATCAAATGGCTTGCAAAAAACATCTTTAAAAAAAGTAACATCTCGAGAAATAAATAATTTTTTATTTTCCAAATCAAATACACAATATGCCTTGTGATTAGAGGGATATCTAAAAAAACACATTTTAAAGCCCCTAGTTGAAATTTATTACGACCAATTTTAAAAGTTTGGGCATAACATTAAGAACCGAATACTTGCAAATGATCATAAGTTGGTTCTCGTTCAAAAAATAAAGAAAATAGAATTGCGCCTTCAAGAGCCTTAGATGGAGTGCAATTTATAAAATGAACAACTATGAGCAAGCATTTACCCCAAAACAAAATGGGGAGATTTGCATAAAAGTGTCAGCATCGAGCAACATTTAAAATATGTTGATGCTTATGTTTCGCCACCCTATTTTCTGTAGGGTGTCAAATAAATGGGCAAACTATTTTAAGCCCGAGTTGGTGTTTTAAATTATTTAAACCATTCCTTATTTGAGTTGACAATTTAGTTTTTATTGTGGTTGTATATGTATATGTCGTGGTATCATTCACGTGCTCGGAAGATGCTAAATTACAGGGTGTTACTATAAGGCCCCAAAAATTAATTCGATAGCACAGTATATTATTTAAGAATGATGTAACATTTTCAAATTCAATAAATGAGAATGTATTAATTCTATTTTAATGTTTC
>MKEJ01036619.1:123-10723 GCA_001753735.1 Embelia ribes
TACATATAATGTATTTTAATTGCTAGTACTGTATGTATGTAATTATAATATGTTGTACTTCAGACAATATTTTGTAGAATACGTATGTAGTTGTACCTATTATGCAAGTTAGTTAATAAATATATAGAGATGTATATATATAGTTGACGGGTTTTCTTAATGAATGGTTATTGTTCTTTTAGTACTATGTATTAATATCTATTACATTGGGTTGTGGTAATTGGTAGTTTAACACCGTCGGATCAACTGTGGGTACGTGATGAATTGTGTTTGGTTCGAGGGTGTTATAATGTTGCTCGGTTAGCGGCCGAGTGGCGTGCATTTGTAGCGGGTCTTCATAATTCTTTGTGATAGCATTTTCTTATTTGATCAAAGAGACTCGCAGTATTTACACTACGCTCTATGAGGACAAGCAAGACCCATCCATTTGTTGGCGACGTAGGCGGAGGCTAACTGGCTAATCACTTGCTTCTCGACTGTGCTGGTGCAGTGGTTTTTTGAGCAACCAACACCATGTCTAGAATTCTTGCTTCTGAGGTAGCTCGTACGATTTAGGTGCTACTGAGGAAATAGATCGAGCTTTATTTGGAAATTGTTTGATGATATACTTATTTCGGGTAGCTTTTGTTCCGAACCAGGAGTACTAGACTACTAGTAAGTGTTCCAAGAAGGGGATAGAGAGCCATCAATGTTGAGAAAAATCCTCGGAATTTCAAATTTACTACCGTATGAGATGAAAATCCGGCATGGCATCCGAGAAGTCTCGTATCCTTGTCTAGAATGCACACCGTTCCGAAAAAGAAATCTAATAAACCCATAAACATATATCTAATACATATATGTGTGTGTACATGCACATGTTTGGGTTTCTTATTCGAATCTAAGGTGAAAGAAAACTCAAAAACACAAAGCCTCTTGTGCTCTGCGACTCCCCTCTCCTAATCCAGTTTCAACCCTCTTCACACTTATTTACCCTGATAATAATTGCCCCCAAAAAATCGCTTATCAATTAGAAAATCACCCACAAAATCAAAATGATCAAAATCAACTCTCTCACTTCTTAGCCCTAGTTGCCCACAGAAAGCAATCCCCCACAAATCAATTATCACTCAGAAATTTACCCGCAAAATCAAAATAATCAAAATCAACTCTCTCACTTAATTTCCTTGATCGCCCCCAGAAAACAATTCCCCAAAATCAATTATTACTCAGAAATTTACCCACAAAATCAAAATTATCAAAAATCAATTCTTTCACCTAGTTTCCCCCCTATTCGCCTCAGAATCGCCGTCCGAACTGCCATGGGAGAGACCCAGAGAGAGAGAGAGAGAGAGATTTTTTGTATGTGTTTGTGAATTGATCTAAATGGTGCTCTGTAGTTCCAATCTCCCGAAACCCTAATTTCTCTCTCTCTCTATCTCTTTCTCTCTCTGTGTAATGCAAACTGTCAGTGATCCCCCCACCATGGCCGAAGACCCATCCACCACGATCCATGATCAGAACAACAACCACGGTAATGGAAACACTAACAGTGGTGCGGTGGTGAGAAGACAGAGGCCAGCGAGGGCGTGCACGGCGCGGGCCGCAGCCAGGCTGTACGCAGCAGCAGCAGCGGAGGCGGAGAAGACGGCACCCGAGCGGAGGCGGAGGGCGAGTCACAAGAGAGAGAGGGCGAGGGAGGAGGAACCTGAGCAGGAGCCAACGACCCCGCCCGAGCCCCAGTGCAAGATCATCACCCAGCTCGTGGGTGATCTGCCTGCTTCTCAGGGGCCCAGGTGGCGCCTCCGGTCGATGTGGGAGCTCGCCTCAGTTCTCAATTTTTTGAATGTGGGTTTTGGAAAAGATTCGATCTTCTTACGTGGGTTAGTGTTTAATAGGTGTGTGGTGTGATTTGTGTTTTTGTGCAGGTTTTTAGGCCACTTTTGAATATTAAAGTNNCATATACCTCTGTTAAAGGTTTGTTCTTTCTTAGTCTACTGAGGTATAATGCTGCGTTCTAGTGTTAAGTTGGGCTTTTGCTTTTGCCCTTTTATCTATTTGCGTGTTAAAAGCAATTCCAAAGTGCATTGGGTAGTGCTAGAATTCTCATTTTTTATTCTTTTAGAAGTGGGGGGTTCGAGTTTAGTAGGCATGTCAGGTCTATAAGCTCGCAATATGGCCTGTGTGTTAAGTTGTTCATTTGTAGTGTGAACTATCATGAAGAAATTAAGAGCAGGAACTTATGAAAATAAGTTATTTTGCTCTAGAATTTCATAGTTTTGATAATTCAGAGCTTGCTCAGTTGTTTTACATAATTCCTGGTTTACACTACTCAAGTGAGTAGATGTCCATTTTTGTTTTCATATTGTTTTTATTTAATAGTTATGACTTTGCATTGCTTTTTTTGCATTCTGCTCTAAGCATGGGACGAGCTGATAAGCCTCTTACATGAATATTATGAGTTTGAAGAAATATGTAATGTCATGTTCTTTTTTCAGCTGTTTCCTTGTACTTATTTTGAAGAGATGGTCTAATCGTTTTTCCTTCTCCACTGAAGAAAGCAAAATTCGCAAGGACTAAGGGCGTGGCGACACTCTTTATAGTTTTAATGACATGAACAGTATATAGGTGAGGGGTGGGACTGTTTTTTAACTGTAATTTTAGTTTTTTACTTAAAATTTGTAGATAGGGGAGTGTTTAGGGTGGCTGGTGGAGATGCTGTAAAGGCTATTGTAGCTCATTAGTCCTTGGAAACTGCTGATGCAGAGTTCCTAGTTAGATGACTTAAGTATACTGATTAAGATACTTGTGTCAGAAAATAGGATATTCTTTTGCGGGGGAATTAGGGTATCTATGAGAATCGCCTGAATTGAGGCTAATGGCCTGTGTGCAACTTATCCTTGCGAGTGCTGCATACACAATTTATTTCCTTGTGGTTATGCCATTCTTTTTGCACCTACTTGAAATAGTGATTTAAATCAGTGCCATTGTTATCAATATCATCAATAAGTATAAACATATCACTTGGTCATCCTTTGTTTGATTCGTACAGTGAGAATCTCGTGGTCACTTGGGGGAGAAACGTTGATGTGTCTTGTGGGATTCAGATCACCTTCCAGTGTACTCATTGGAAGATGTGATTTTCCATATGCTTCTGTAGTTGGGCTATCTTGTTGCTGCTTCTCACACTAAATGCGTTTGTTTCTAGTAGATTGTGTTGTGTTCTCGCCACTAGTAGGGGGTTTTGCTTGTTAATCTTTTTTGTTTCCTTTGCAGGCTATCCCTCCTATTGCTAGAAAGGCTTTAGGGCGGAATACTTGGATTACTGTTCTGTGTAGAAAATTAAGGGATTGGTGGTATTGGGTATGTTATTTCTACACCTCTTAAATGAATGCTCGGCTTTGTTGCATGAATAATCTCTCGTTATCATGTGAGGAAATTGCTAACTTTAACATGGCATTGGAATTATTTGCAGGTTGCTGAAGGGGAGCTACCTATAATCGCATCGCACGGGTAAGTGAATTCTACTTTACTTGTGAAATAATCATGCACACTGCGATCTTGCTGATACATTATTTTGTTTATTTTCTTCCAGGACTGAGTTTGAAACATATAACACATTGGACCCTGGGGTTCGAGTTATTATATTAAAAGCAATATGCGATATTCGTGTAGAGGTATGAGTATTTCCTGGTACTTTTTTTTTTTCTTTTGCTTACTTGATACTTGTCCTTCGTGATTTTTTTGCCTGTTATCTTTACTCAAGACCATTTAGAAGTAGTTATTAAGATAATCTAGGGGTTCTTCTAATGCAGAATAGTACTTGCGAGATTCTAAATGTATGACTAGGCATTTTTGTCAACCTTTTTACAAATTTTTCTGTCTTTTCCATATGTAGAACAATGGTTCACTATGGTTCTGGTTGTGGTGCTTAGTAATATTCACATTTGCACCTGAACACTCCCACATCCGTTTTGCTTTGAATGAAGCTGATTTGATGTTCACCTGGTTGTGCAGCAAGAAGATATTCGGAACTATATAGATGACTCGATCAAAAGTGGCATCCACCTTTCAATATTCCGTAAGGAACGTGTTGGTGGTGATTCTTATGGCATCTCATATTGGTAATATATTTTTCGTATATAGTGGGTGCCGAAAGCTCAGAACTTTCTATTCTTGATTTTTGGTACAATATATTTTAAGAAATCAGTAAAATGTTCTCTGAGATGGCCTTGTTCATTTTATTCTGCGAATCTAATTTCTTTTTCTCTAGGTATGAAGATGATCCCATAATAGGCCATCGGTTATATCGAGAAATCAGGAAAATGGATGGGAGGAAAGGCAAGGGAAAGAAAGCACAGCCTATCCCGAATTCATCCTACCAATGGGAAACCGTAGCAACTAATCTAGATGATTTTCTAGATGTTACTGTAAGTACCAGAATGTGATTCATGATTTGTGCCATTTCCAGACTTGTTCAACTGCAAAAAGCTTCACTTGTTTTTAATGTTATTTGTGCGTCTCTTGTTCCCCTCAAATAGAATTATGTCATTTGGCTTGAGAGGGGGAAGAGATGGGAACAAAGATTTATATTCTGAAAATGCATCACTTGAAAATCTGAGAAAGGCTAAAAGATTGTTTGTTCAGATGGTTTATGTTGAGCACTTTTAACTGATTCTAGCATAATTTAGAGTCATATATGGAAAGAACGTTGCGTAAATGTCTTCCAACTTAAGAAAATATCCTGATAATGTAAATATGGGCATAGACGGAGCTCCAGCCCCTGCATAAACATACTCCTCATGGTGAAGAATGTTCTCTCTCATTTGTAAATGTGATCTATTTCCAGGAGAAGCTTTTCTCTAGTAAGAACAGAACAGAAGCTTCACTTGGGAAAAAGTTGAAGAATGACATGCTTCCTGAGATTGAAAAAGTCCATAAGGTAAGTAAACTATTCTTGATTAAATTACTCTGCTGGTTTATGCTTTTCTTCTCTGATCTCAATCATTATGTTCTTTGGACGGAAACTTCTTATGCGAGCCTTTATCTATGTATTTAAGCACACAAGTTTTTTAATTGTCTTTTGCAGAGAAAAGAGAGACTGCTGAAGAAGCAGCAGAGAGCAGCTCTTCTTCTTGACAATGTGGTGCTTATGGATGGCTTTGGTCCAGGACGCTCGCTTCGTGGTAGAAAACCTGTTACTTACACCTTTGGTAAGAGCAATACGTTAATTATCTGAATTGGTTTGATTAAATTATATTTGCTCTCACCCATTAAATGCTTTGCTGAAACTATTCTATAGTGTTTTGATAATGCAGTCCTTTTGGGTGTGATTTTGTTGTAGTATATCTTATTGTGGTATGTTTGTTACTTTGCAGACGATTATGACCGATCGATCAGTGAAGCTATCAAGATAACCAAGTATGACATTATCCTTTAGTAGTTCATATTGGAATGTGATGCATTATTAATATTTAGGACAAATGATAATAAACTTAGTCTTTCATTATTTGTCTTATTTTGCTTCTTAATCAGGCAGAGGCAATCATCCCCAGATTCTATTGCCGATAGAGAAATTACCGATCAAGCGGATGGTTCAATTAACGCTTATAGGAATGGTCTGGTAAACGGCCCTCCAAATCCTCAGGAAGCCTCTTTTGATTCGCCATCGCTCATGTCATCAGATTATGATGAACTTGATGAGGACAGTAAAGATGAATTAGTGGATCGCAGGTAATACTATTAAGTGTGTGCTCTTATCTTTATATTCTCTCTTTTTCTGTTTGAAATTCCTAAGTACTGCGGTTGGTGCACAGTAATCAACGAAGACGAAGATCTCAGCGTTATTCAGCAAAAGAGTATGTTGAAGAAATCTCAGACAAGGATTCTGACTCTGATTTTGATGATGACATTGTTGGAGAAGCTGTATATGATGAAGAGTATACAAGACAACGAAAGCAAAAGTGGAAAATGTCGAGCAGCTCTGAAGGAGAGGAGGAATATAATTGGGACGATGAAAATGCTGATGACGAAGAAGAAGATGATGATAATTCGTTGAGTATGAGCGAGGATAGTGATGAACCTCGGATAACCAAGAAATTACGGGGTCGTCCTAGCACACGTAGGAAGTCAAAATCAGTTAATGAGCTCCAGTCAGGATTAAGGCGTAGTAGAAGAGCAACGAGAAACCGTATAAACTATAAACAGTACGAAATGTCTGATTCGGAAGCAGATTCATCTAAACGCGAGAAGTTGAATGCATCCAATGAGCAAACTGATACTGACCATGGGGAATTTTCGGATGATAGCCTAGATCCCAATGATGGTAAAGAGAATGAGGAGAAAGAAATAGTTGACGAACCTATGGAAGAGATTCTCGAGACGATAGAAGAGAAAGTGCAAAATCATCCGCCTGAGAAATCAAATAGTTCAGGCCAAGATGAGATTGTAGGTGTGAAAAAAAGACGTTTTCTTGATCTAAATGAACTTGCCCCAGTTAATGGCTTTGATGATGGCCCCGATACAGAGATGAAAGATGAAGATACGGACGAGTTTTAGAGATGCTAGTTGTACTATAGAAACTTCATAAATTTTGCGAGAGGCGAGGAAGTAACAATTGTAGGTGTGAAAAAAAAAAACCAGTTTTCTTCATTCGCGATACTGATAATATTATGTAGATTGTTGAGTAATTGATTTATGAGCAAACCTAAAACCGAGGGCGATAGAGAGGGGAATTCATTGGAGATTATTTTCAGTTCTCATATCCTGTCATTGTATAATATTAACCATTTTAAGTCATAATGCAGAGCATTAGTTTTTCATTGTAAATGTGCAAGTGCTTCCATTTTATTGAAACCACCGGCTCTATATACTTATAAAAAGCATTCGAAGGTACATATATGCGAATTTATATACTTCTTATCATGCTTATTGCCTAGATAGTTTGTACAAGATATATTCTCAAGTGTTTGAATAATTTCTTGCTTCTCTTGAATAAGTTCCCATGTTACTTCGACCTAAAATGGAAAAGGAAATTTCTAATAAGTATGTATATCTTTGATTAATTATCTAAATTTAGTTAGTCTGTACGTAGTTATGTCCCGAAATCATCTACCCAAAAATGGATTTTTTTGTCATCTTCTATGTTTGAGTTATATAACAAGACAAGAATGGAACTCTGTAAGCATATATGTTCAAAACTGTTTCCAAAAATGCGTAGGCAGATGCATTTCATGCTACAATAATGACTCTCATCAAACTTGTGATCACTCATTTGATTGTATTTTTCAAGAAAAAAGCTATTGCTGTCTGGGAAAAAGCTTATATTTATCTAGCTTATTCATGACAAAATAGCAAACAAATTAATGTTACAAGCTGAGCGATCAAATATTATCCAATTTTGAAGCAAAAAAAAAGAAAAAATTGAGCTTAAAAGCTGCAACTTGACTGGTCTTGGATATAAACAAATGTAGGCCTTCTCACGCAATGAAGCATTCTTATCTAAAAAATCTTAAACTTCAACTAAATATACTTAGTTTTAATCTGCAATTAACCAAATAATTCACCCAATTTTGACCTTTGCTCTAATGCCCTTGCCATTGAAAATGAAAGAACATTGGTTTTGGTCATGAAAATTATAGGTAAATAGGAATGAAGCTCACACTTTTCTTGCCCCCATGCTTCTTAAACCTTTCCCATTCATTTTATGAGGAAAATTAAACATTGAAAACATACCTTTAGTGGTGAAAAAGCCTTATAGCAATCGATCGAATATGAGAAGAGAAAATTGGAACGAAGATGAGGATCAGAGGAGGTCGAGTAAATGGAATGTTGCTCCAAAGAAAGCAGGTTTGGAGGTTCTAAATTGAATTTTTAAATGCATATTATTTTTAAAAAACCTACTTTTTGGGGAGGATTTTTTATTTTATTTTTTCTATTAACATCAATTAATGCAGGATTGAAGAAATGTGGAAAGAGTTGCAAGCTTAGGTGTACAAATACTCAGAAAGGTGATAAAAGGGATGAGAGCTTCACATCAGATGAAGAGGAGTTGATTATTAGGCTTCATCAAGCTATAGGCAGCAGGTTTTTTCCACAAAGTTTTTATGTGCATACATGTATGTATATATATATATATGAACAATAATTCAATATTAAGCAAATCTATAATAAAAAATAAAATCATGTTTTGCATATTGATTCCGAGAATTTTGGGTTCTGCTTTTATCGTTTCGTAGTATTGTGATTATCGTACAATGACGAAATCATAAACTTAACCTTAGATCTCTAAAGCTTGGGGGTTGTTTTAAGGAAAAAGAAAACATTTTTTGTGTAACTGTTTCCAAAATCAATCCATCAAGCTATATGTTTTCATAATAAAAGAAATAGTCTATAGGTTCATGGTCAAAGGCAAATTTTTGGAGCCAACAAAAGTCTCATTTTTTGAGTAGCTAAAACATTCCAACTACAATGGTTCTAGTTTTGAACAAGAAACACTATTGGCATACCCAATGAAATGAGGTAAATGGAGGACTATTCCAACTCTTGCACAACAATACCACATCAACTCAGCCAAATCGGAAGTTAGTTATTTCTGTTACAAGATTTAACGAGGCAAAATTGAATGATCCGGGACAACAATTAAAACTAATCGCAACATGTTGAAGCAAATCCATGAAGCAACAACTAGTACCATTTATGACATCGAACTCTTATTTCAGTCCACGCCACTAAATCATCTGCTTTATCATTGGTACACACCAATCAAGTCTTATAGTAATTTTCCCAAGTTGAGCTTTTCTACCATTCATCTTAATAATTGTTTCATAAACTAGTCAAGAAGCATCTTCATTCATACTCGTGATTACCGCCAGCATTTTTCTCAAGTAATTGTTCAGAAGAACGATTCAGGTATAGACAATCATGTACTGAAACTTACAAATTATCCTATTTTAAGAAAAATATCAGCGCATAGTGTCCAACCACATGCGTGTTCTACATTTTATGTACATTACTGTCCACAGTGTATCGTTTTTCGATTGTTAAATATCTGTTCAGGTGGTCTATGATAGCTCAGCAGATCCCGGGAAGGACCGAAAATGAAGTGAAAAATTACTGGAACACAAAACTAAAGAAAAAACTGACAGATATGGGGATTGATCCTGTTACCCACAGGCCCTTCTCCCAACTCCTAGCTGAATATGGAAACATGAGTGGCCTTAATCGCGAATTCAAAAATGCTTTCGTTTTCAGACCCGAACAAGGCCTCAGCGTTCCTCAAGGAAATTTTCCGAGTCAAGACGGCAGTTCATCCCATGATCTACTTGCTCAACTCCAAGCTATAACACTCGTGACTGAGGCCTCGAAAATTAGTACCAACAAGATCGACTTAACTCAGAACGATTGCTCTTCATCCACGTCTTCGTCGAGTTTTAGTTGGAGAGATTTTCTTGTCGAAGATCCATTTTTACCGGGTGATGATGCTAGGAGTGATACGAAGCAAAATGAGAAACAGATTTTCGAGGCAGTTAAGGAAAAGGGTTGTGATTTTTCGATCAATGTGGCTTCGTCGTCTTCGGATTGTTCGTTTGTTGAGACGATGGTGGATCGACAAAATGAAATGCTTTCGGATTTTCCAGAGTTACTAGAAGACTCATTCTTCTATTGAATTGCCAAAAACAGGAGGAGAAAAATCACATGTTAATTTGAGTAGTTTGCTACTTTAATTTGTTCTATGGTTGATTGGCTCATTAGCTTTACATTATGATACAAGTGAACATTTATATATACTCAATAAAGAATTAGTGGATTCGAGTTATTATTAAAGGGAAAAGTAGATGTTCTATTTTATTTTATCTTCTTTTTTTTTTCTCTAACCAAGAGTTGTGGGTTATGATGATCACCATTATTGTTTCTACACGGTATCAGATACTTATATACATATTTCGCTGCAAATATGAACTTATCGATCTTGTTTGATTTTTTATTTTCTTCCCCACCACTAATGGGATCGTTTTTTTTAATATGAAAATTAGGGTTTTGTTTTCATATTATGGATTAATTACGGTTATTGCTGGGTAATTATAATAAGTGTGCTATTAATTAGGGTTTGATTTTATCACTACTTAGGGTTTGATTGATATTGCGAAACAAGCTGATTCAAATAGGGTTTTATCATAATGTCTGGATTTACTTCTACTCCAGTATATGCTACACCTCTTCCATATGCTATACCACCAACTAGTCCCTATTTTATAGGCACAAATGCCAGTTTAGGTGTAAGCCTTATTAATTGTCATGCCCTGAATTTTTCCATAAAAAACCTTTGGTACGTGAGATTGATTGTGATAAAAGAATATAAATCTTGAAAGAAATAAACAAAGATAATGAATAGGAAAATAAGGACAATTGTCATACATATTCCCATTATCCCCATATACACAAAGTCTGATATATGTATAACCTCCAAAATATAATAATTGCAACACCTATATTGGTAACTGCAGTGCACCTCCAAAATATATATACATACGCAACGGAATAAAATAAAAGCAGGAAGGTCAGCGCCAATACTATACAAAGTAAGAAGTAGGAAGGTCAGCACCAATACTACATAAAAGAA
>MKEJ01036626.1:0-10512 GCA_001753735.1 Embelia ribes
AGTAGTTGGATCGATCCAACTGATTTTGGCTGACTAAAGTGGCGTGGAAAAACACTTTTTGCCTTGTAATTTTTTTCCTAAAATTCTGAGTTAGGGAGAGAGAGGAATAAGGCACTAATTCTCCACTTTAGAAGCACGATTCCATTTAATTCATGAGGGCGAATACGATTTCTAAGGTTAGATTCTTCGTACTCGGAGCATAAAGTACATTTTGAGGTAAGTCATAAATCTTGTCTTGTTTGTTCATAATATCTCGATTTTCATGCCTAATTAGTACGTACAATTAAAGTTGTTATTCTTATTCCTCGTATTGAGTGTATCATTTTTGTATATAGGTTTGGGTTGATACATGTTTGTTTGCTAGATCAAACTTTGAGGTGAAAAAAAAAGAATTTGGGGCTTTTTGGGGATTGGCTTGCGAGTGGATTCTAAAGTGATAGTAGGTTACAAAATAGCAATATATGAGTGTGTCTATGTGTGTACCTTCATGTAAATTTTATGAAGTTATAGCATGATCTCTTGAACTGAATTAGAGATGAATTGTTAGTTGTTTGATTTCATTTATGAAGAATGAAGCATAATTAGAAGCATATTGAATTATATCGTCATATGTGTTGGCATTGTTCATGTTTTGAACCAAAATAATGTTTTTGATAAACTAAAAGTTAGACTTTATTTTTTTAAAGGATTTGAAGTTTTTAAATGAAGTTTTCAATAGAAGTGAAGAGAAGAATTTGAATTCTATATGAAGGAGCCGATGCTCAACTTTATTATCAAAGTGAAGGATGAAATTTGATTGATAAATTTGAAGTTTGAACATTGTATATTTTAAAGGAAGTTTACATTTCATTGATGGAAGTATTGAGTCATTTTTCCATTTATTTTTCAGGACAAGTGTTGAATTTACAAAGTTTTAGAAAAAAGCAAAGAAAAGGCTCGGCACCTTACCATAAAAGTTGGAAATCCTGATCAAGGATATAAACTATAGACGTTCCACGAAGTCAGCAATTTATATTATAGGTTCACGAAAGAATCTTGTTTTAGAAGAAAATGAACTTTGACGCTAGTACCAATCTTTTGGAAATTGAAATCTTGTCGTGAAGTGAAAATCGGGGTCAAGTTACATTTCATTGTTATTTGCATTGCATTCATTCCTATATGTGGTATTTTATACCTTATGGCACATCATAGCATTACATATATCATGTTATTTAGTAGACTAACTCATGCACGTTTCTCTTCCATTTTATATCATAATATTGTTATAGGTGCGGAGGTTAGCAAGACGCATTCTTCAGATGACTCGGATGTTTTCTTGTATATATTTTTTAAAATGAACTTGTTAGAAGATATTTTGTTTGATCGCATCCATATTATTTAATTTGGGCCATAGAAATATTGTAGTTGAAGGTTTATGTTGTTATATTTATTCGAAAATGATGATTGTAGAAGATAGTATTTTGTATTATATTTTGTTGTAACCCTTGAGATTGTTCGGATTAGAACAAATGTATAATATATCCTATGTAAACTCGTGGGTTGTATATATATTTCTATTTATTCAAGCATATAACTTAATTGGAGTTATAAATGTGATGTTTACTTTTGAGTTAATATAAAGGCTGTATGCAAGCTATTTATATTTTCTTTTGCGTATTCTGATAAAATTCATACTGTAGAATGAGATGTAAAAGAAGCGTTGTAGAAGTGATTCCATTTTATTTTTTTTTTAAATCATATATTTTTTGTTTCCTTCTTTTGAAAAAGGGATCACACACGTGCCCCCGGGTTATATGGGATTCGGGGTGCCACACTATACTACTTATCAAAATAATTTTTAAAATTTATTTACCAAATACTAAAATTATATTCGTTTTTAAAATCAACTTTGAAAAGTAATTTTAAGAAGCAAATTTTAAAAAGTATACATGTTTACAAACTAGGGCTAAAGAGATGGAATGGCTTTTGGAAAGAGTAAGAGAGATGGCAAATTATGTGCCGTTGGATTCCTCATTTCCAATGGAAATACACACTTTGGCAAATTCGTAGCTCAGTTGCATTAATTCATCACTCAAGTACAAGTAATCAAATGAATATTCCTAAAATTTATATTTGTACTAACGTGTACCCACACATTATATGGGTTGTATTAAGTAGCTATTTTTTAAAATATTAAATTTAATTATTAATGATATTATTATTGTTTTGGGTATTATATTTAATTTATATTTATACTTGATTGGTTTGTTATATAATGACAATGTAATTTGTTTCTACCCTTTCCATGATAATTTTATAAATTTTCCGTTTATATTTTACTTAGATATTCGGAATTTAATATATACAACTTGCCTAATGTCTTTTATATTATTATATTATCCTTAAATTTAAAATATTAATTTTTATCCGTACTATAACTTTCATCCTTTAGTGACATTCTATCACGATAATATTTTCAAATAAATATCATGATATTGAATGGAAAATAGTTAATTAATTATGGGGACACATGCAACAAATAGATAAAAATAGTTGAATGGAAAATATTTATATAATTTAATAAAGTTTTATGTTTTTTCAAATTATAATTTCAATCATTTTGTACCAAAGAATAGAATAAGCTTTTGCATGTGTTATAGCTATAAATTTTATATACTTTAAAACATATTAGGTTAGAGCAATTCTATCATGATATTTTCTAAATAAAATAATAAAATTTGATAAAAAAATTCAAGAAGTTTAGGTATGGTCGAATTCGATTATGATAAGTATTTTAGTTATAATTTTTCATATTGTTATTATTGATTATGCCATCTTCTATTTTTTTTATCATTTGTTTTATGATTTTAGGTTTGGTGGGATTCATAATATAATATTATTTTTAATAAAAAATAATAATAGCTATTGGATTAGTTTTAGTTTTGTGGGAATCCTGTTATAATAATTTTCTAAAAAATAATATTAATTACGATAATATTTTAAAATTTATAGTAAATTTAGATTTGGTATCTGTATCTATATTTATCTATATAAAAATAGTGGTGTAAAAAGAGTGAAGATATAATATTTTTAAACTTTAATTTATTCATAATAGATTTATGTATATATTGGTGTAAAAAGATTAGGAGATTAGATGAGATCTCCTAATTTAGCTTGTTAAGAGTTATGGAAAATAATCTCGTGAAGTAAAGAGAATCACTGTAAGGCCCATGAAATATGAGGACTTTATTTGTAATATTGCTAGAAGTTTACTGAAAAGTAATACTCTGTTTCTCAATTTTAACATATGTTCTATTCTTTTGTCAACAATCAGAGAGAAAGGAAGATCCCCTTGAGCAAAATCCATCGAGTTCGAGTGAGGAATAACTTTGTTAGATGATCTAAAGTCGGATTCACGATCCTCTCGTCATTTTCTCTGTTGTGAGATAAGCTTTGTTCCTAAATTCTTCTATATTCTTTCGTGCTATTTGAAACCCTAATCAATCATGATGTATCTAATGATTGATTAGGACTCGATTTGTCAATTAACGATAATTCTTGGTCAATTCCGTGTAGGATTCATTGTTTGGTTGGTAAATCTTTAGGTTGTGAAGTGTAGGGTTTCTTTCCTAGTTTTCCAAGAGAATTACTAGTTTACGAATAAGGTACGTTACGGAATAAAAGTTCAATTGTAAAGAAATTCTTTTTTGTTAGTTGTTTGGTCTAAATTCTGGTCTTTTAGTTGAAAGTTAGATGATTTTGGTCATGTATTTAGGTGAAAAACTGATGAGCAATCGTATTTTTTTTAAAGGGAATTTGGTCCAGACTAGAGGCCATTTCGTCCGGACGAGTTTATTCTGAGCTTTAAGTACATATCTTTGCAAGGTTAAATTGGAATAAATACATAAAAGACTGATAAATGGTAGATTATTAGTTAGTTATGGAATAATGTGATAGAAAATAATTAATTTCTCATGGTAGTTGAGACTGGTTGTTAATGAAATGAAAGTTAAACTAAAACAATATGATTGGTTGTTGATAGAACGTTTTGTGTGTCATACATGTCATATATAATATAAGCATGGTTGTTGAAGGGGTTGGAAATAAGCTTGGTTATTCCAAGGATGTTGTTTTGATCTTTGGTCTTAGAAGTAAGTTCGTTTACTCTAAGGATTGAGGGATTGGTTGTGACATACGAATGAATGTTTATTTTGTAGTATTGTATGGTACTAGATCACTTGGAAGGACTGAGAAGGACTCTATATTCCGAGTGGAAGGACTGCATATCCCGGGTCTTTGGTTGTGTTAATGGTTGGATTATTTTGCAGACCATTATTGGAGGTTTTATTTTCTTACGTAGATGTTTATAACTTTTCATTAAATCCATTTAACTGTTGTTTATGTTGTTACATTGAGAATTTCTTTAGAATTAATTAGTTCTAACTCGTTCTTGCTTAGTTGGTTTTGATATGTTATATTCTCTTTAAAATGCCAAGCAGGAGCAGAAACAAAAGTCATGGGACTCGAGGTTAGCATGTTGTCAAAACTCACTCGAGTGTTGGGGATTTCTTGTGTAATTTCTTCATGTTCTGTCATATAGATATAGGTCATGGGCCTAGTTGATTTTATTTTGACATTATGAGACAGTTGTATGGCCAGAACATGAAGATAATGCCAATTGGATTTTATTTAATTTTTTCATTACATTTGAGTACTTTCCTTGATGAAGGAAGATTATTGATGTTCTGTTTTAAATTTTTATTGTGGATGATTATTAGTGATGTACTCGAGATATATCAAATTCAGGGTGTTATAGGTTGGTATCAAAGCTCAAAATATACGATAACTTTGGGGAACTGTCGAGTATTGGGTCTATCGATAGGAAATCTTAAGCGAGTTACGTTTAGAATAGAAAGGTGGAGTAGGCATCTAGGAACATGATTAGCTTAGGTGCATTGCTTGTTTTGCATGCATTGTTTTATCAATCCATGAATCACATTGTTTTTTTAAATATTTTTATATTTAAAAACCAATAATCTATTATACCTAACATCGATGCTTAGCTCTGTATTGGATAGATAGGGGATGTACTATAGGCCTAAAATGAATCTCTGTTAGTAGACAAAGTTAACGACAAGTTATTCAAGTTTCTGTACTTATTTTTCTTACTTAATATAATACGAACATATGATTGATTTCTGTGTGACATTCTTCACTGTAGATATGTCTCATAGAGGACGCGGTAGCCTAAGTAGTGGTCATAAAGGTTGTGGTGGATGTAGTGGATGTGGTGGTCGCAATAGAGAACAAGTAAATCTTCCCCCAATGGCGCCCTCTCATCCCAAGAAGGAGGTCACCTCGGTGAGGGTTCAAGAAGAGATTTTTGTAGTACCTGTACCTATGGTAGGAGTAGCTGGGGTTGCTCCGGTGTATATTACGATCGGCATGCAACAACTATCTACAACGATAGCCTAACAGACTTCTTAGGCAATGAAGGTTGCACTTGAAGAGGTAGTGGCTCAGCAGTCTGGGGACATGAACATTGGACTCAATCAATGAGGGTGCATAAGGAGATAGGAAGGAACAAGACTCCTACTTTTCAAAGGGGTACAACTGCAATGGTAGTGAACACATAGGTGTCTAACATGGAGCTTTACTTTCGTACTTTGAGGGTGATTAGTGGGCTGGTAGTGGCGAGGAAGCATTACATTTCTTGCATGGTAAGGCCATGGAGTAGAGGAAAAGGTATGTTGAGACCTTTAATATTGGGAAGTTGACATGGGAAGTTCTGGCTTGATATTGTCCTCAATCGTATCGAGATGGGAAAGTTTATAATTTCCTGAATATGTATCAAGGTAACCGGATAGTGATGCAGTATGTGATAGACTTCTTGGGTTTAGCAAAATATGCCAACGCATACATACCTACCGAGGAGGAGAAGGTCAAATGGTTCATGATGAGTTTGCGAGCGAAGATTTGTCATGTTGTGACTGGGGTGGGACCAACTATATATGATGAGGAAGTGAAGAAGGTCGACGAGCAGGACATGCAGAAATGTAGGGTTCAGAAGAGAAAGGATTACAGAATTCGGGACCAAGTTAAGGAAATTAGTCTAGGGGTTAGAGTGCAGTCAAGGCAATTGTAAGAATGTTTGAAAGCATGGGGTCGCAGTTTCACAGGGATAGTCAGTTTAGAGGGCATGTTACTGATGTAAGGAGGAGGGGCATACTCAACATTATTGCCCTACAGCCCAATGCAACAAATGTGGGGTTTTGAGATATATGCAGAGTGTTTGCCCTGAGATAGTCACTTAGACTC
This sequence comes from Embelia ribes, assembly GCA_001753735.1. Lineage (NCBI taxonomy): Eukaryota > Viridiplantae > Streptophyta > Magnoliopsida > Ericales > Primulaceae > Embelia > Embelia ribes. Next base: position 6,298 of record MKEJ01036626.1, read on the forward strand.
AGACTAAGTATATGACACCAACTCAATCTACTCGTGTCGTGCCACCAGTGCTAGCAGCCATGTTAGTTCAGTTGGTGGTAGTGATCGGTCGTGGAGCTCAGTAGGGAAGTAAAAATTCAAGCAATCGTATCCACTTATACGTTAGCGGCACCGATGCATTTGTATGCTCTTCAGGAGGCTCCTGCCACTTCGGTAGAGACTTTCGTTATTCGAGGTACAGTGTTTTTTCAATCATCTTGTATGCATGTTTTTTTTTAAATTAGTGTGTCCCATTCTTTTGTTGTGGCAGGTTTGGTTCAGTTGTTGGGGTTAGAACTAGACTATATAGATACTCGTATATTGATTGATATACCTTTATGCATTGGAATAATTCCAAAGTTTCTGTATTGTCGATGTTCCATTCTCATTTCTAATCACTATTTCGATTTTAATCTTATCATTCTTGATATGTCTGGATTTGATGTCATCTTGGGTATGGATTGGTTGTCGACCAATCGTATTGTGATTCAGTTTGATCATCATCGGGTTACTCTTTTCTAAAGAAGGGTAATTGTTCGGTATATTGGAGAATGAGACATCCCTTGTGTATTTGTGGGATCATCTAGAAATACCCTTTCTACATCCTAGTGACTCTTTCTATTTTCGAGACTGTGCAGGCACATCCAAAGTTACCTCTAGTCATTCGTGATTTTTTCGATGTGTTTCCAGAGGATCTTAGTGGATTGCTGCCACATTATGAGGTGGAGTTCACTATAGATCTTGTTCTTGGTATGAGTCCTATCTATATGACTCCTTATCATTTGGAGCTAGGAGAGTTAAATGAAATGAAGGCTCAACTCGAAATCTGTTAAATAAGGGATTTATTTGATTGAGTATATTACTGTGGAGTGCACCGGCTCTATTCATACAAAAGAAAGATGGGTCAATGAAATATGTATCGATTACAAGACGTTGAACTAGATAACAATTAAGGATAAGTACTTGTTGCTGAGGATAGGTGATTTCTTTGACTAGTTGAAAAAGTCGAGGTACTAATAGAAGATTGATCTTCGTTCGGAGTACACCAGTTGCAGATTTGAGAGGAGGTTATCTCGAAGACTACTTTTAAGACTCGCTATGGTCATTACAAGCTTCTCATCATATCGTTTGGATTGACAAGTGCACCAGCTGTGTTTATGAATTTGATGAACATAGTGTTTTGGGAATAATTCAATTTGTCATTGTCTTCATAGTTGACATTCTCGTATACTAAAAAATTGAGAGAACACTGACAGTATTTGTGGATTATGATATCGACATTGCGAGAATATCGACTATATGCAAAGTTGTTGAAGTATGAGTTTTGGTTTCAACAAGTGAGATTCTTGGGGCATATTGTGGTGGCAGAATGAGTATAGTAGATCTGTCAAAGGTAGAGGTGGTATCTAATTTTGAGTGGCCTAAGAATGTTTTCGAGATTCGGATGTTGGAGATTCGGATGGTGGTATCTAACAGTAGATCCGTCAAAGGCACGGGATTGACTAAAAGCACTAGATATCACCCTTAAACAGATGGGCAGAAGAGAGGACGATTCAGATGTTGGAGGACATGCTAAGAGTATGTGTACTTGATTTTGGGAAAAGCTGGGAGGATAATTTATACATAGCCGAGTTTGCATACAATAATAACTACCATTCAAGTATTAGCATGGCACCTTTTGAATCGTTGTACGAGCAGCCGTATAGGTCTCTCATTTGTTGGATGGAATTCGATGAGTCATTGTTGGGTTCGAATATCGTACAACAAACATTAGAGGTGATAAATATGATTAGACGAAGATTGGTAATGTCACATAGTCATCAGAAGAATTATGCCGATAAGATAAGGTGTACATTATCCTTTAATGAGGGGGACCAAGTATTTTTCAAGGTTTTGCCATGGAAATGAGTAATGCGATTCGGGAAGAAGGGGAAGTTGAAGTCGAGATTTGTAGGGCCTTTTCGAATTATTGAGAAAGTTGGGAAATGGCATATCGTTGGCACTGCCACCGTAGTTGGAGAATGTGCATCCAATCTTTCACATGTCGATGTCATAGAAGTATGAACCATATCTATCTCACATTATTGACCACTCCGATCTAGTAGTGGAAGAGGATGTGACGTATGAGGTGCTACTAGTGAACATAATGGAACGTCGTGACAAGGTATTGCATGTGAAAGTAATACCGCTTGTACGAGTACTTTGGAGGTACCATGGAATTGAGGAACAAGTATGGGAGCGTAAAAAAGAAATGCAAAACAAATTTCCAGAACTGTTTATAGGTATATGTTAAACTTCAAGGACAAAGTATATTTTTTCTGGGGGAGAGTTGTAAGGCCCAGTAAAATATGGGGACCACTTGTGTAATATCACAAAAAGTATTACTAAAAAGTAATATTACGTTTTTCAATTTTAACATACGTTCTATTCTTTTATCAACAATCAGAGAATGAGGAAGAGAGAAGGGGAGAAGGTGCCCTTGTGTAAAATTCATTAAGTCCAAGAGAAGAATCACTCTATTAGATTATCTAAAGTCGGATTCATGATCTTCTCATCATTTTCTCCATTGTGAAATAATATTTATTCCTAAACTCTTCTGTATTCTTTCGTGCTCTATGAACCCTAATCAATTACGATGTATCTAATGATTGATTATAACTCAATTTGATCAATTGCATGTAGAATTTGTTATTTGGTTTGTGAATCTTTGGGTGGTAAAGTATAGGGTTTCTATCCTAGTTTTTTGAGTGAATTACTCATTAATAAATAAGGTGGGGTTTGTTTGAAAGTTTGATGGTTTTGGTCGTTTATTTGGGTGAAAATTTGATGAACAGTCATGTTTTTGACGAAAAAAATCTCATAGAGATGCCTTTCTTCCGAACAAGTTTGTGCTGAGTTATAATTGCATGTCTTTGTAAGGTTAAATTGGAATAAATACATGAAAGACTGATAAAATAGTAGATTATTGGTAAGTAATGGCAAAATGTGATAAAAAATAATTGATTTTTCATGGTAACTAAGACTAGTTGTTAATCAAATGAAAGTTAAACTAAAACAACATGATTGGTTGTCGATAGAACATTTTGTGTGCCATACGTATCATATAGAACGTAGGCATGGCTATTAAAGGTATTGGGAGTAAGCTTAGTTACTCTAAGCTTGTTGTTTTGATCATTGGTCTTAGGAATAACCTTGTTTACTCCAATAATTGATGGATTGGTTGCAACATACAGAGGAATGTTTATTCCGTGGTATTGTATGGTACTTGATCACTCGGAAGGATTATAGATTCTAAGTGGTTTAGTACTACCTTGAGCGGGTTTCATGGAAACTCAAGATTTGGATGGCTATCCATAAGGCTTTACCCATAAAGCCTCGAAATGATTGTATATTCCAAGTGAGATGACTGTATATCCCGGGTCGTATGTTGTGTCAGATGTGCCAATGATGTTGAATGTTGAATTTTTATGTGGTTGGGATTCATGTATTTTCTATTTGATGTGCGTTGTTGTTGATGTTGTTTTATAAAGGTTTTTATATAATTGATTTTATATATGACTTATACTTGTTTTGTTGTATTTTGCAATGTTATTTTATTTTAAAAGGCAAAGCAGAAACAGGTACCGAGGGATATGGAAACTAAGGTTAGGATGATGTCGAAGTCACTCGAACAACTGAAGTTTTTATTTATATTTCTCTTTATATTTTCAAACAATTGTAGGTCATTGACCGAGCATAATATATTTGACGTCAAGAAACAATTATATAGCCAAAACATGATAATAAAGCCGGATGGATATTTTATTTGATTTGTGGTTAAGTTTTGGAAAGATTTTTCAATAATGGGGAATGTTTATTTGACAGTTGGTTGTACTTTGTCGTGGGTGTTCGGTAGTGACGTACACGGAATATGTCGAATTCTGAGACGTTTTATTTATATATATATATAATATGTATCCTATATGTTATCATATCATACATACATAAGATGGAGGACCATGCAAACAACCTATTTTTGTACAAAAAAATTTACAACCAAAAACTATTATATTCTGCATTTCAAAGATATTCTCACCCTAGGTCGAAACATTCTCATCTTTTTCACATTCACAATTTAAATTTTTATTATTATCCTCGCTGTGACGCTCTTGGTGACGCTCTTGGTCTAAAGATAATTACTGATAAATTGGATCCATT
>MKEJ01036639.1:0-18725 GCA_001753735.1 Embelia ribes
TTCTCCGATATGTTGGGTTGAGGTTGGTTACGGTGCATTATTGGGGCAAAATTGGTACAAGAGACGACACAAAATATGCAATTGATTAGACAGCGGTTGGAAATGGAGCAAAGTCGTTTCAAGAATTATGCGGACTTGCAACGACGTCCTTTTTCGTTTGATGTGGGCAAACATGTATTTCTAAAAGTACCTCTAAAGAAGGGAATTATGAGGTTTGGAAAGAAAGGAAAATTATCCCTGAGATATATTGGTCCTTTCATGATTTTGGAAGCGGTTGGGAAAGTGGCTTATAAGCTTGCGTTGCCACTATAATTGTCAAGTGTTCATCCTGTCTTCTATGTGTCGATATTGCGGAAGTATATTAGGGATCCTTCGCATGTTATTAACTTTAGTGATTTATATGTTAAGGAAGGTGTGTCATATGAAGGGAAACTAATTCAAATTCTCAATGTGAAAGATCAAGTATTAAGGCGGAAGACGATTAGCCTAGTAAAGGTATTGTAGAAGAGTGGCTCAAGTGAGGAGATGACATGGGAGCGTGAAAAGGCGATGCATGAGAAGTTTATGGAGCTTTTTGTTAATTTTGTTATGTTTTATGCTTTATATAGTACATGCAAATTTTAGGGATGAAATGTTCTAACGTGTGGAGGATGTAACGCCCCAAAAAGTTCCGAATAATTTTTTTATTTTTAATAAATAATTTTATTATTTATTTAGTGTTGATATGTCACATTAGAATAAAATATATCATAAGTGTTGTTTCGTTGTTGCGTTGAGTTGTGTTATTTTGTGGAGGTGTTGATTTGTTGTGTTAATATATTAGTTGCGTGGGAAGTTGGCTTTGAGAGTAGTTTTGGTGGTTACAAGTTTGTTTTATGATTGTTGTGGTGAAGTTGAAGTTGCAGGAGGGGTGTCGGCACATCCATTTAGGGTGCCAGTACACCCTAGCCTCAAAATTGAGCAATATTTTTGCTGTTAGCACTAGAGTGGGCTTCTGGCACACCCAGGGGTGCCGAGTGGGGTGCTGACACACCACACAAAAATATATGTTGGTCCAGACTACTTTATGGCAAATCCAGCTCTTATACATTACTTTTTCCTACTTTTTCTCTTCATTTTCTTCATCAGGTTGTAGAAGTGTAAGAGAGTGTGAGAGTGGTGAAAGTGGATTTTAATTCTCAAGTCTTGATTTCATCTAACTTTCGAACTTGTACGTAAAATATTTTTGCGTATTTGATATCCTTATTGCATTAACTACGTGTGGACGTAAGTTTTCTTTCTCTTCTCATTCATTTATCATTTCTCAATTCCAAGCCTCGATTGCTAGTCAAAATAAATTTGATATTCTTCTTCCTCGTGCTGAGTAGGTATTTCTTTATCTATAGGTTCGTGTTAATTCAAGTACATTCGTTAGATCATTTCGTGGGGAAAAGAAGAGGCAATTTTAGGGGTTTTATTTGTGAGGCTTGAGACGTGATTCACTGGCATTGGAGATACAAGTAATCTATAGAATAGCAATGTAATTGTGAGTTTATGCGTGCATCTTAAATTGTAATTTTGGTTGACTTATTGATTTGAATTAGCGTTGCTTATATTGCTTTATTCAACTTATTATTGTTAGTTAGGTTGTATAAAGCACTTGTTGGCATAGAAATCATATTTGCATTCATAATTATACATATTGATTAAAATATTTTGTGTTGAGATAATAAAGGCGAAGTTTGAAAATGTTTTGGCGTTGGCTTTTGATAATGAAATTTTCTGAAGGAAATTCAAAAATGATGTTTTGATGGAAAGTAAAGGAGATCCCTTTTATTTTCCAAGTTTGTAAAATTTGCGAGTTTGTGAGAAAAGTGATGATCCTTATTTGCAAGTCAATTAAAAATGTGATAGTTTAAAATGATGTTTTCAAGATTAATGCATAAGTTTCATTCATTGGGCTGAGTCATTTTATATTCTTCTTTAAGACAAATGCCAACTTTTATTTGTAAGTAAAGATATTTAAACTAAAAAGAAGGCTCGGTGCCTTACCATGAAAGTTGATAAACTTGCACAAGGATTTATCATTGATTGGAGTTACTGAGAGAGAGATGGATCAATGAGGGCTTTGATTGGTATTACTCAGAGAGAGACAGATCAAAGTCTAAAAAACTTGTTTAGATACTAGTCCTATTTATTTTATTATTTGCGTTGTGGTGGGTGAGTTGGCGAGTTTTGTTAGGGATGGCAATAGGGCGAGTTTTCATGGCTACCCGATCCGTCCATAATGATTATAATCCGTTTAAAGTACCCTATTGATTTTTAGATGGGTATGGTATAAAATTTAGATATCCATTAGGGTTTGGTAAGATTTTGGTATTGACTCCTTAGGTGCCCGGTACTCGCTTATTTTTAATAGGGTACCCGATACCCATTATCATATGGGTACCCATTAAATCCGAATAATTAATAAGTTTATGTATATTATAGCTGATTCCATTCTATACATTATTTGATATGTAGTGAAGCTTATAATTTTCTTTTTAATGCAATGCTTTTTTTACTAAATTTATTTTTAAGACATTGATTCGAAGTTGCACTTTTAAAGACAATGATACTACTTGATGCCGAGTCTTTGAATATTTTTTATGTGATTTGTTTTAATGGAACTTTTTTGATATGATTTATTATTATTGTTGTTGTGAAACTAATTTGGTTTAAATAAATTTTCATTTACTAATATACTTTTTTTGTGATTAGATTATATGATTTAGTATTAAGTTGTTCATAATGTACACGCACTAGTCAAATTTTGTAAACGATAGTAGAAACATTTTAATGGAAAATAGCTTGGAAACAGGTATTACAAAACCATAATCAAATTCACTTAAAAATAAGTGGTAAATGATTTGTAAACGAGTACCCGGTTAATAAATGGTAAGGTTTTAGTATTTGATCGGAAAATTTAAACGGATTTGGTTTATGGTTTTACTAAATGATAATGGTTATGATATGACAAAATTTTGAGGGTACCCTACCCATTGCCACTCTTAAGTTTTGTCACATTGGTGTGTGTATGTGTTGGGTTTTGGGGGGAGGAGGGGATGTACATTCATAATTACATCTTGAGGCACCGCATAGTATCACATTTATCGTATTATTGCGTAGGCTAATTCGTGCATTTTCTTTTGTATGTTCTTGGATCATATTTGTGATGTAGGTGCGGAGACGCTAAATAGCCATCCTTCAGGTGCTCAGATGGCCTTATGTTCATATTTTGATGCTAGAGATTATAGCTTTATTTTTGCATTTACCCTCTTATTTCTTGATGTATGATTCGAGGAACTTTCATATATGAATTGTATTTATTTTTGGGCCCAGTGTTGTAACATGATGTATTACCTTCTATTGTAGCCTAATGATGTATTTTGATATTCGGACTAGAATAAAAGTGTAATACTTATTATTCTTAGGAATTTAGATATGTTGTAATTAATTTGTTATTCAAGCATGTAGCTTGTATGTTGTAGTAAACATGGTATTTACATTTGTTATTAGTGTTGACATTATTATTATTTGTAAGCAGGCTATAAGGAGCATATTTCTTTTTGGCACACTCTGATATTGTTATGTTGTAGTTGAAATGTGATAGGTGTATTAGCAATGTTTTCCTTTCCTTTTCTTTCTTTTAAAAATTATATTTTTATTTTCCTTTTTTTAAAAAAGGGAAAATAGTTTACGTCCCCCGAGTCTTCGGAATTCGGGGCCTGATAGGGACATACGCAGTCCACGTGTCTGATAGTGGTATATAGGAGGTGTTGTGATAAGTGGAACATGCAGATGTAGAGCCCTTAAAGTTTCGTAGTCTGAGTAGTTCTCGTGGACCTGCTCCTTCTTCTAGTTTGAGGATGTTGTATGTTCATCCACCCTCTTTTTCTTCTATTTAAGGTACAAGATCGTCTTGTGGTGGTGATGGTGGTGGTGGTTTTTCTTGTGGTAGATTCCAGTAGGGCCAAACTTCTCAGGCTCGTGCTTATGCTATGTCACAGGCACCAGATGTTAAGAGCCTTTGGTAATATAAGGTATACTTTCTTTTCTACTTGGGCACATATATTGTTTGACATTAGTGCATCTTACTCTTTCATTTCTGTACCTTTTGCATATATGTTAGAGTTACTTTTTGAGGAGTTGAGTACTCATATTTATATTGATACTATGAAGAGAATATGTTTCGTAACTATAGTGTGTGTCAGGGGTGTGAGCTTGTGATAGTTGATCATATCTTTGTAGATGATTTTATTGTGTTTGGAATGCTAGAGTTTGATATCTTTATCGGCATTGATTTGTTGTCGCACTTTCATGTCGTTTATTGATTGTGAGTGGAGGCGGGTTTCGATGAAAACTACTTTGACCGCTTTGGCACATAACGAGAGAGCAAGTGAATAACCATTGATATTGAGTTACAGTTGAACCCTTATGGACCAAGTTTGCAAACTCCATCCTCTTTCTCTCCCGATTAGTGCTAGGAAAGAACTCTTTTAAGAACGATCTCCAAAAAACCTCTCAAGTCATACCAACTCGACCATGCACCTTAATGTGACCCTTCCACCACTTGGCGCCTCACTTGGCAAATAGAATGGCGCCGTAGCCATTTGCAAATTCTCATCAACCATGTGAAGCACATTGAATATCCCCTCAACCCCCATCAACCAATGCTCCGCAGCTATCGCTTCCTCATCACCCTTAAAGATGGGAGGATCTATTCATCTGAAATGCAATTGAGCCACCGAGGCTTTTGCCTCCCAGCTAGGTCTATCTTCCACTCTCATACTTTGCGCCAAATTACGCATCACTTATTCCATGGCTTTCAAAAAATTAGAAGGGTCGGTTTGAGCTCCTCCAGCATCATCAACTCTTGTTTGAGTACATGGCAGACACGGGGTCGAGTATCTGAAATCTCTTCCTTATATTCCTCCATACTCGCTTCACTACTTTCTTCCAAGTCAGAAATGCCCTTGGCTTCTCTAATCTCTGCTTCTCGATTCCTAGTACGTCTAGCTTCCACTTCTTTAATTCCATGTCCCCCAATACGACCACTTCGAGTATTGACCCTACGGCCTCTACTGCCACAACGTCTACCACTTCTACCTTGTCACGTTCCCATTCTATCATTCACTTTAAGACACCAACATCAACATAAGAAGACATAAGATTTTCTAACAAATGTCTTTTACGGCACAACACCTTTGCAGCTGGACACAATGCCAACACAAATGTAACATAATGTCAATACTATGAAAAATTTTCAAAATAACTACCAATCATTACCCATGTAATATTGCTACACACACAACTATCCAACAAACAAGCACTTCAAGCTTACTATTGTGAACCCCATACAAACTACCCAAGAGCCATCGAAATTTACATAACTTAATTAAGCTCTAATACCCACCTGTCACGTCCCGAATCCCTAAGACCCATATGGGTGATTGTTTTCCCTTTTTAAAGAAAAGGAAAAAAAATATAGGTTTTTGAAAATAATTATAAACGGGAAAGCCATAGTAAACTGCTTCTTTCATAGTGTTCAACTATAACAATTTAATATCAGAGTGCGCCCAACAATTACTTACTATAATCTGCTTACAATAAGTATATCAATACTGAATAACAAAAGTAAACTTCGTGTTTTCATTACATATAAGAGCAAACTACTCGATACAATAAGATGCATATTACTCATTTGTTCATACCCAATACATAACTCAACGTAAGGTAACAACAGCTGGTAATACGCAAAATAATACATCATCATCATCATCGTCAAATACACCAACTACCATAACTAATCTATACCTCGAAATAGGTACAACAATATATATAAGGCAACAAAATATAATACCAAAATTAAGCTTCACAACTATCTACAAAGAGTTTGTCCGAACACCTCAATGGCGACCATCAATCGCATCAACGCCTATTACATAATTTATATGACAAATATGCAAAAAAGAGATATACAAGTTAGATTACTAATAACACAATAAACAAGATGTTATGCAATACACAGAATGTGTTGTGTAATCCAACAATGACAAGGTGCAATGCTACCCACACACCTAAACCTAACAACCCAACAATCCTCAATAACTCAATGCAATGCAATGCAATATAGGACGTGTGTCTAATCTACTTTGATCCGCCTCTTTCTTAGTGACGCTAATCAAAATCTTCATTGATCCACCTATCTCTTAGTGATGCCAATCATTGGAATAAGGCGTTGAACCTTCCCAATAATACACACACAAATCAACACAGTCCGAATAACAACATCAAAGACTCAACCCCAATGTATGCGACGCAAGCAATAAGTCATTTTAAAATAGCGTTCAAAACTTTTCAGAATTCGTATCCATATCAGTTGCTCATTATCGAGCCTTCTCAAAATATGTCACATTTCCATCCGCAAAGCATTTAGTACAACTTCTTAATAAAATCATTTCAATATCAATTTCATTTTGAAAACAATACTTTTTTCAATAGCAAATGAAAAATATTTCCCAATGTCCACTTGTTTACGAATGCGATACATAATGTATATGTATGAATATCAGTGTTATAATACTCATATACTTTTCATTAAAACTAGCTACTATAATGTAGTGAAAATAAGTATATAAGAATAGCATGAACCAAACATAAAACCAGCTCAAATTAACACTTATCAAACATTTACATAGACTCAAGTTTATGTTGCCATTTTATAGTCGGCTCATACCCAGATTCACGCTAGAAGTCACCCAGAAACCTCTTATCAAAAAGCCCCAATTTCTCATCTATTCGCCTCCCGATTGATCTATCACCCGGACTCAAAACAATTCAAACCTAGAGAAGAAAATACTCTACTCATCAAGAGGAAAAAGAATATCAAATTTAATTTCATGTACAAATAATACATGAAAATCAATGAATAGTAAACGAACGAGACAAAGGACAAGACTTACCTCAAAATTTTCCTCACGCTTCAAGGATCGAGAATCTACAATTATTTTTCAAGTACAACCTCAGCTACTAGATGAACCCCCCACAACAAGATTGAACTCTTTGAAATCCCCCACAACCTCTCTCTTTCTAACCCTTTTTCCCGAAATTGGGAAAATAAAGGACAAAAAGTACTTTAAAAGTAAAAAAGAAATGGGGTCTACGCTATCTGTGGCGTCCATCGACCCTAAGTTGGCCGTCCGCCGACATCTAATGCTGGACACCCCATCGAGCACTCTTTGGACACAGGGGAAAACATTTAGAAACAATTTCGAGTTTGGACCAAACATACATTCCTTGGAAACATTTGTCTGTCGTCTTGTCCGGTAGCTCAACCCGTCCGACAGATTATCGGATGTTCTATTTTCAACAACTCCAAGATTGGCCCACAACCTTTTCTTTCTATTAAACAAATATCTTCTTAATACATTATTGCATACCATAGTTATACATACGATTATCCATAATATACAATATTGCCACAGACAAAATGCAACACATCGTATATATATGTATTAAAAGGAAAAATTAACTCTGAATTTCCAGGACATTATAAAAATAAAAATAGCATGCATATTGTACGGGTTACAAATTATTATGCTATTTTCTATATTATTGATACATGTCTGATTAATTTCATGATACATATCTCACTAATTAAGAATTTTTACAAATAAATATATTAAAAAATATTGTAGAATTATTTCTAGCAATCCATGATTCTTCATCAATATACAAAATATTATCCTAATAAAATTAAATTTTTAGAAATATTATCATATTAGTACTTCCAACAAATTTAAATCTAACCTAATATATATTATTTTGAAAAACTAATATTGCAGTAGAATTCTATCAAACCTAAATTTATTGAAAAAAATATAAGGCAACTTGGATTAAAAAAGAAAGATATCATATCAAATTAAGATGAAAATTTATCTATATAAATATTATAAAAAACTAAAACTAACAATAAAAAAAAATATTATACATGCAACTTGTGTATCACGTGAGCTACACTCTAGTTAATTTTATTAACACCGAATTAAAATAAACCACTAAGTAGTTATTGGATTTGTTTCTATTTTCATCCAAAATCATATAAACAAATTTAGAACAATCTTGCCAAGAGAGAAGTATAAAGAGGACTCGAGATTTTTATTTCAAATGAGAAGAGGAGAGGGGAGGGTTTGTTTGGAGAGAAAATGGTTTAACAAATAAGCCTATGACAAAAATGAGATCATGCAGATCCGACCGAATGGTTAACATACTAAGTAACTGTGATTTTCATTTAATTGGAACCACTTCATCGTTTGATTGATTTTAAATTGGACCATTGATTCAAATTTTAAATATTACTTTATATTGCAAATGGTAAAATCTAATTTTAATACATATCAAATGTGAATAGAAAAAATGGACATACGTTCATCGAACATTCACACCAGCCATTGTCATTTAATTTTTAAATATGAGTTTCTGAAAAATCATTTCTCTTACATAATAGAGATTCACACGATCCTTTTTTATTTAATTTCTAAATATAATTTTTTAATAAAACTATTTCTCTTGCATAATAGAGATGGGTCATTTTTATATTTTCTAAACAAACTGTATATACGATTATGTAATCTATATATAAATATAAATTAAATTAAAAAAAAATTATTTCTCCAATAACTTGATGTGTCTTTTTCTTTTAACAGAATTTAGTAAAAAAGTGTGAATTTCGTTTTCAAGTCGAGAAAGTCAATGAGTAATTCTAAAAAATAAAATAAAAAATAAAAAGAGTGGATTGACATTATATTATATTATATAATATTTTTGATAGGCTGCTTGAAAAGACAGGGGGTGATTATTCTAATAATATTTTCACCAATCAATCTTAAGAGCATTTTCAATCACAATCAATAAAATAATTACTCAAAATATATTTAAATATTTAATTTACTATTTTAGTTAGCAACTTTTTAAAATTTACTCCAACTACATTATCTATTTTAACTAATTACTCAAACAAAAATAGGCGGTGATATGAGACAAAGAGGGAGAAATAAAAAAAGAAAGTGGAAACAGCAAGATGGAGTAATTGATGCGAGAGAATATGAGTAAGAATTGTGACAAGTAAAATAGAGAACCAATTATTGAACAGTCAGACCCAATATTTTTGTATTGACTCAACCAAACAGCCGCAAAAATTTATTTGTTAAGTGGTTTGGGGGATGTTCTAACCTACTGATAGATACAGGGAAAACCAGGCTACAACTGGGTAGATGCAATGGGCATTTGCTCTGTCTTGGCTGTTCTCAAGTTGACTTCGACTGCCCCAACTTTTTCACCGACTCTCTTATTCGGACCTCCTCAACCGATAAACCGTAGCCCCACGATCACTCACCAAAAAGGTCCCCTCTTCCTCAGCCGTCCGATTACTACAATTCGCAGGAGTCTAACGCCAACAGCGACCATGCTGGCGGAGAACCCCCTGGTGAGTGATGTCATGGCCGCCGCATTGAGCGGAGGAGTGGCTCTGTCTCTGCTTCGATTGTGGGAAGAGACCGCCAAACGACAAATATTTGACCAGGTTAGAATTATCCTTTTTCTTTTCTCTTTGCCTTTTTCCCTTTTGTCTAGTTTTGTGCATTTTCTTTGTTACTCTCTCCGTTTTTTATTAACTGACTCCATGTAGATTTTGTTTGGTTTAATACTATTAAGTTTTGCTTTAGAAAACTCATGTTGTATTTGTTAGTTTTTGTTGTTTTAATCCTATTAATTACTCAATATATTAATTAAATTTAAGAATTTAATAATAAGTAATATGGTAAAATAATACTGTTTTGTGACATTCACGAGACTATTTAATAGCCTTCTCAGTATGAAACAGATGGAGTATTTGATGGGAAAATGATTGGTGTCAAAAGCTGCATACAACTGGCTCAAAGCTTTTAGCATTTTCAGGGCAAAATAGTGAACAAGCTAAGTTTAGAAGGAAATTGCAACCACATTATAGCTTCTAAGTAAATAAACTAGCTTTATTTTGTCTATGGTTAGCTTAAAATTTGTAGTTTATTTAGGCCAAAATAAAAAAAAAATGCCGAGATTAAAAGTTGATTAGTCAAATGTAGTCTAACTATTAAACAAAAAAGAAAAGTTTGAGCTTAAAATCTACAACTAAACTAACCCTTAGTTGATCTTCAGGTATTCCACGAGTCACACTATGAACATCCATACTGAACTTTAGGGGCTTAGGGATGAGCACACCAGTGCATCAGATGCTATTTAAGTAATATTCTGAAAGATAGTGAATTTGCTATAGTGATCCTTTCTGAACTACAGAACCACTGTTAACACCAGTAGTACTTTTAATTTAGGAAATATTCAGTGAGAATCCACTAAACTCCATCTCGGTTTTAGAGTTTGAGGTACAATGACCAACTTTAGGATTAAGAATGGGTAAACTGGTGAGAATACCTTTAATATATATATATAAACTATTAACCTCTCCAGCATCACCACGTCGAGCTCAATTAAAGGTATTCTATATATGGACAACCAGTGTACGAAGTTCTTGCATTGCGGTGTTTGGAATGGTGAATAGTCTAAAATTCAAAAATCTGGAACTTCAGACTCTGAGGAGAGAAAGTGTAAGGTTTTCTTGTCTTTTGGCTTCAGGAAAGCGTGGAAATTTCTTTTTTCTTCTTGTGTTTTTTTTTTTCAACGCAATCAAAGTGGAATTGCGCCATACAGGGTGGAAAGGTAAATTTTGATTTAGAAGTATTTGCTGATGTAAGTTATCAGAAGGCGCTTCAGTTTAAGAAACTAGCCTAGGGTTCAATGACCTTGTCCCACTACAAGGCTAAATTTCCGTAGGCAGACTTTCAACACACATGGTTATGGATGAAATAAATACTGCAAGGAGTTACGACTTTGAGGTAAAGTCAAAAGTTTGCAACTGTGTATTGGCCTTAGAACTGAAAATACTTTTGGTTAAGTCATAAAAATAAAAAGTTTGCATAGTAGAAAGAGGTGAATATGAACAAAACAAAAGGCCGGCTCAAGGGAATCAATTTACAGATAAACAAGTTAGTGATCCAAAGTAAAGTAAGCAAGGCACTGCTAAACCTCATTGCAAAAACAAAGCGATGAACTCTCTTGAGATCAACCTTGTCATCTTGATCTACTACCTTTCCTGCCCTGGACTTCCTCAGCAAATAAACCATAGGCCCATGATTGATTACTCATCAAAAAATTCCCCGCGTTCTTAGCCATCCGATTACTACACCTGCTGTTGATTCCCGTATCTGATGCCAGCAGCGATCATGCTGGTGGATTAACCCCTAGTGAGTGACACCAGCTACCGCATATAGCGGAGGACTAGTTTTGTCTTTACTTCATTTGTGGGAGGAGACCATCAATCGACAGCTATTTGACCAAGTTAGTTGTTGGATGCCCTTTTCTTTTCTTTTTACTTCTTTCTTTTTCTTTACTCCTTTTGTCCTTTGGTTTTGTGCATTATCTTTATTATTTAATGGGAAAAGATTGATGAATATTGATTTATTAGTTATGCTAACTGAGGTTGATTTTCAGATTTTGGAAAGGTTAGGGCACTTTCACTGGAGTACATACTTTCAATGCCTAATTTTAGTCCCTGTGATTCAAACTTTAAATGAGACTGGAATTTAGAGAATTGCTACTTACTACCACTTCAATTTAATAGTAGAACTGAAAGGAACAGTAGTCTTATTTCAACGGGAACATCAGTTTACTATTGATCTTATGCTTCTTGATCTTTGAGATTTTGATTTGCTCTTGGTAGGGACTTGAAATTAAATGGATTCTTCCGATAACTTCAATTATTTCAATTTATGAGAATCAATGCAAGTAATGCTTGGCTAGCACTATTTGTTGAATGATTGTGAATATGTCTTTTATTCTTATATATACAGCAGATGGTCTAATGTGTTGAGTACAAAACTTTTATGTAAAAGATTATTCCCTAGTTGCTGCCAACTTCCTTTAAGCACTTTTGCCTAAATTACAACATGAATAAGTTATCTTACTCATTGCAAAAGTTACTCAAGGAACTTCTTGCAGGTTCGGGATTTATCAACAGGCCAGCTTTTGCATTGTTACCTCTGAGTCAAAAAGGCTTAATGAAAGCTTATTAAGGATCAGTAAAGAGTATTAGATTGTCAATTGTGGTTATTTTCGAACTCTTGGGGCCGCTCAAATCTTAGTGGCTAAAACCGTAGAGGGTTTTAACTCAATTAGGATGTCAACACTTGCTTCCACGTGACTGATGATGGTCGAAAGAGGCATGATATAAATGGCAACGACGGTTTAGCCGGCAGGTGTGATTGTTCACCAGTGAACAAACCCCGTGACAATCAATGATTGGAGAGATCTAAAAGTTCTGAATTTTTTTATCAATGATGGTGGTTATAGAAACATTGGAAGAAACTGGAAACAGATTGGGCTCTTGTACAAATATGTTGGACAAAAATATGAAAGATATAAATAGATAGTCAATAACCTGACCAATAGGGTGCATTTGCAATCAACACTAACGTTGAAAGGGATCCACTCTTTCCTGGAGAACTTACTACTTATGAACACCCGATGAGATTGTAATTCTAAAAGTAAGGAGAAAGTCTAAAAAGATTAGATAACCAAAGGTAAACCTAAACTTTTAGATTTGATAATCCCAAGATAAATAACTACGCAATATGTTTTGCATCATTTGCTCAATGTGGTAAATGATTAGAGAATGATTTTAAGTTAAGTTTCTTTTTTTCCTTATTCTTCAACCAAGCCTTAATCCCAATAATTTGGAGTTGGTTAAGAGGTGTCTGCCTTGAGGACTTTACAGGAGGTCACCCATTCTAGTAATATTCTTGCCAAAGCACGTTCCTACAGTGTAACATGAGGACTTTCCACAAGGTCAACCTATTCTAGACTCCTAGTACTATTCTAGCTCAATCATGCTTAGCTTTGATTTTTGATGGGATCCGGTTCATAAGTTTTGGTATCATCTCACCCATTTATGCAGGACAATTTCCAAGGTATCATTTGCCCCTGATGTGCCATATGTGTTGTAGTGATTTTTCTTTATTGACTTAATTTTACTAAGTCCGGGACTATTTCAGGGGTTTATCCTGCAAGTATGGACTGATAGTTGTGAATAACATTTTGTTTCATAAATCATTTATCTTCTGAGAACATCTTATTACCTTAAATATAACTTTTAATTTTATATATTTAAAATTTTGTGTTAGAAACTGAATCGGAAGCTTGTCCATGTGAGCGTGGGGTTAGCTTTCATGCTTTTCTGGCCACTGTTCAGGTAAGATTTGATTGAGAGGAGAAGCTCTTGGTTGAGTCTCTCTCAATTTTCTTTCTGATTGATAAACTTGTGGTTGCAGTTCCGGTTGGCGGGGAGCTTTTCTAGCAGGGCTTATTCCTGGGGTAAATATAATAAAGATGCTTCTTATTGGACTTGGTATATATAAGGATGAGGCTACAGTCAAATCAATGAGCAGATTTGGAGACCGCAGGTTATGCATCTGCAAGAAAAAGTGGTTCAGCATGCGTGCACTCTTGTAGCTAACCTTTTGTTAAAGTAGAGACCCTTCATAGATTTGTTTCCAGGATTAGGTTTTTTGCTTGCGTTTATTTGGTTTTATTAGAATCTGAGTTTGCGTAATTTGGATTAGTTTGTTTTCCTTGTGACCGTGGATTTTTGGAAAGAAAAGAGTTATTTTCTATTTCAATCAACAAATTCTTGCCCTAGACATTGCTTGCATAAAAATTCCAGAATCAAGAAAGCTAAAGTTTGCATCAAATTGCTTAAAAGTTTTTCAGGTGTATAAGAACATTTCAACTGACCTATCTCCACATTACTTTACCTATTGATCAATGGTGTAACCTTTTAAATGTTGCCTAACGTTTAATCTTTGTTCCATTATCAGGGAAATTCTCAAGGGACCCCTGTACTACGCTGTCACAATTACTTTTGCTTCTGTTATTTTTTGGAGAACTCCTATTGGAATTGCAGCTATCTGCAACCTTTGTGCTGGAGATGGTAGTTCTTTGTCTTTTAGCATTTTTTCGTGCAAGGCTTGTTTGTTGCAAGTTTACAAGCAAAATTCTTAATACTGTTTCCAATAAAACCCTTGTCTTTTGTGGCTGCCAAGTTTTGTATCAGTTTCCATGTTAAGTTCAAGTTGTTAGGTTGGCATGCTTTTTAACACTATACAGTTTTGCTAAACATGAAAAGTTCGTAAATAAATAAATAACAAACTTCTTGTTGATTGGTTAACTCTTCAGCATGCTTTTTATGTTTCAATTTCAGAGAACCTTTTTTACCTTCTATTTTTAGTTCACCTTTTTCAGTTACATCATATACAGTTTTAGTCTCCATTTAGTCGTCGTAAAATGTGCGCTGGTAAAATATTCATCCCGAAGCATCTACTTTTATTTGTCATCCTTTTTTTGATTGTTTAAAGTTTTACCAGAAACATTTAGTACCAAAGTTAAAGGGAGGCTTTGCATGGGACGTTTTGAGTAGTTGTTCCAAATCCGTAATTTGAAAACATCTTTCTTTTTGTTTCTTTTTTTTTTCCAGGTTTAGCGGACATTGTTGGAAGGCGGTTCGGAAATCAAAAACTTTTCTATAACAAAAACAAATCTGTTGCTGGCAGCATTGCTATGGCAACTGCTGGTTTCTTAGCATCTATCGGGTAACTTCTGCACGTGTTCCATTATGAGTAATTTCCAGAATTTGATCCATCATGGCTGATCAAATAAATGTGTTGGTGCAGGTTTATGCATTATTTTAGCTTGTTTGGATATGTTCGAGGGAGCTGGGAGATGACTTTGGGTTTTCTGATCGTGTCTCTTGTCACGGCACTGGTAGAATCCCACCCTTTTAGCACTGAGCTCGACGACAATCTAACTGTTCCCCTGGCTTCTGTTTTGGTGGGCTACCTTGTATTTTAGTTTTTATTTTAAAAAAAAAATGTTTTATATTTATTTTGTATAGGATTTGGTATGTAAAGTGGAGAGACCCATTTACGAGAAAGAGTTTTCTAACACCTTTAAACAGGTGTGGAGGTGAGGCACACTTTTAGGCTACGTAAACAGGATCTAATGCGAGTAATTAGAAAACTATTTATGTAATTTTTTATTGATTGATTTTGTTTATGTGGCTATTCATGTAATTTTTTATTGATTGATTGATTGATTGTGTTTTAGTTTTTAATTTTTAAAAAAAATGTTTTATATTTATTTTGTATGGCATTTGGTATGTAAAGTGGAGTGACCCATTTACGAGAAAGAGTTTTCTAACATCTGTCAATGCATTTGTTGTTTATTAATAAAATAAAACTTTTTTAGCACTGAAAGCATAACTATGTGCTAATGTTCACCTCGCTAGACTTTGGAAAAAGTCCAATCTAATTTCACATAAATAAGATTAAATGGATGTAATTAAAAAAAAAATTAATTTTTTATTATTAGATTCTATTTATATGATTATAAAGCATTACCTCGGATTTATTAGTTTGTTAAATGGGCTATGGTTACCATCATAATTTTTTCTAACCAAAATTTTTTGTGTAAAATTTTTTATTTAAAATTTTATTATTAAATTTATAATGTAATTTTTTTTTAATGTAGATTTAACCATCTCTATAAATTTTATATTACTTATATGCCTTTTTCGTCTTCACTAAGGATATAAAGTATGGAATTGTAGAAAAGAGAAAAAATATCAAATTTTGCTACTGGAGAAGAGAATATTTGGGAGGTATCAATCAATCTACCAATTTTTCGGAAAGAAAAACTTATGATGTGGTTAGGTTCCATCCGTAAAAACATAAATGATCATACCCCCTTTTCCTCCTTATGTAAGGAAGTGGTGTACAAAAAATAATACTAAAAAACAATCATGTCAAAATTTGATTGGGTCACATCCTTGGAACCTAATATAGCCGGTGGTTAGTAGCTTTGTGGCCTATTTGCTTTTTCTCTTTAAAATAAAAATAATTTTTTTTGCATTTTTATAATATAATAAATGACTTTAAATATGTATAATAAAAATTTATATACTATATATAGAATTAAAGCTTACAAAATATATTTAATAAGGAGATCTATCTTAATATATAAATTTAATTTTTTTTTTACATATAAGTTGTCAATACTTTATTTGTATAATTTTTACTATATTGCTACGTGTACTTTTTATTTTCTTGGGACTAAATAAGCAAAATAAATAAATAAATTTGTGTTTAACTCACAAAATACAGTAAATCTTATTAAATTAAAGAACACCATTATCCTAATCATTGTTTAAATAATAAATAAATTATAAAATACCAAAACTAAAATTCAAAATTAATATTTTTTTATGTGATTAGTATATCAGTTTCACACTAACACAGCATATGACTCATGCATGGTACAGTAGACTAGTATATAAATATGTGTATTATACCGTTTTAGTTGTATCAAAACATAATAAATCTTTAGTTTACATATATACATGTATACATACATACATACATACATACATATATATATATATATATATATATCATACATTCTTCTAACTTCTTTAATATATATAACATGCTATTATACTTGTACATATGTATCACTTAAAATTAGTACAATATAACTTGTTATATGGTATACTTGTATACTATGATATATGTTTTTATTTTTGTCATGTTAAAAGTATAGTGTAGACTTAGATAATTTCATTATTATAAACTACATTTATTATTTTTATGATACGACATATAGTTAATATAGCCCAACAAATAGTTACTTAAACTCTGCTGGGAGTAACCCCCCTCCACATTATGTAGTAATTTGAAATATTAGATGTTAAGTACAATATACTTGATACAAGTTAAAATATAAAAGATTATAAAAATGCTTATGGAAGTATAACAACTTATTATATTTTTATATATGTATAGTATAATAATTTGTATAAGTCACCACTGTCTTGAGTTGCCTCAACACGCAACTAAAACCCTCCTTCAATACGTCACAATACACGGTATAATTGATACCTTACTCCAAAATAATCAGAATTGGAGCCAAATTCAACAAAGCTTTCAAAGTAAGGAAAGCCTCCTCCCACTAAGTATTTCACTCGAACTTCATATCCTTACAAGTCAACTTAGTCATCGGGGCCACCAAATGTGAAAAATCTAGAACAAATTGATGATAATACCAGGCAATCAATTGTTCCCATTTGGTAACGACTTCAAATTTAGAAGAATCATCCGCCACACCACTTTTAGACACCATGTGTTCAAGAAAATGAATTTCACGCAACCAAAACTCACATTTCGAGAACTTAGCATAAAGCTTATGTTCCTAAAGCATCGAAAAAACACACAAATGCTCTTGATGTACCTCTTTAGCATGCGAATATATAAGAATGTCATCAATGAATATAACAACAAAATAATCAAGATACGGCTAGAAAATACAATTCAACAGATCCATAAAATCCGTCCATTTCCTTCCGATATGTATGATCAACTCAATTGAGAAACTTTATAGAAAATATATCGATGAGATCATTCGTTTGCATGGGACTCATCGTGATCCTCATTTTCTGTCTCGTTTCTGGTCGAGTCTCCAAGCTGCATTAAGGACTACTTTTGCGATGAGTACTGCCTTTCATCCTCAAACGGATGGCCAGTCTGAGCGGCGATTTGGACTTTTAAAGATATGATGTGGGCATGTGTCTTGGACTTTAGTGGTAGATGGGAAGAGCGCATAAGTTTGATAGAATTTGCGTACAACAATAGCTACCATTTGCGCATTGAGATGGCTCCATTCGAGGCGCTTATGGACGACTGTGTCATTTTCCACTATGTTCGGCAAAGGTTGGTATGATTGTGCTCTACTTAGGCCAGAGTTGGTACATGAAACTACCCGGAATGTTCAATTAATTAGACAACAATTGGAAACAGCACGGAGTCGTTTCAAAAGTTATATGAATGTGCAAAGACTTCCATTGTCATTCGAAGTGGGTGATCATGTATTTCTCAAAGTGCCTCCGAAGAAGGAGATAATGAGATTTGGCAAGAAAGTAAAGTTATCGCCAAGATATATCGATCCGTTTATGATACTTGAAGTGGTGGAAGAAGTGATGTAAAGGCTTGCGTTGCCTTCCCAATTATCGAGTGTGCATCTTGTATTTTATGTCTTTATGTTAAAGAAGTACATTCGAGATTTATCGCATGTTATATGTCAAAGAAGATGTTTCGTATGAGGTGAAACTGATTCGGATATTGGACGTAGAAGAGAAAGTATTGAGGTGGAAAACGGCTTGCCTTGTCAAAGTGTTGTGGAAGAGCAGCTCCAGTGAAAAAATTACGTGGGAGCATAAAATGGATATACGTGTAAAGTATTCTGAGTTGTTCGCTGACTCTAGTATGTATTTTGTTTTTGTATAATGCATACAAATTTCAGGGATGAAATTTCCTAACATATGGTTAATGTAACATTCCAAAAATTCTGAGCTACTTTTTTGCATTTATATATTAATGTTATATATATCATTTGTTCATATAAGTATGGCATTGTTGTACATATAAGTCTGACCATTTGTACATATATGAATATATTTCTACCCAGGTGTCCACCAGAAAATCTGTTCGCCGACTTCACTTTCGGGCTCA
>MKEJ01036651.1:0-24842 GCA_001753735.1 Embelia ribes
TTCCAGTTTATCTATATTGTTATTTAGAAATTATTTTAACAGCAGTGCTAACAGATTATGCATAAACTGGTGAGGAAAGTGGCTGAATAAGCAATGCCAGGATACATAATAGTCAAATAGAGCAAGCAAACAATGAGGCGATGATAAATACCAGGATCCGAGAGAGGATCACCTTATCACGCAATAACCCAATGTGTTGTTCCATCGAAAAATTGGCGGGCCGATAGTCAATCTGACCAACGTCAAACAAGATATCTAAAGTATATTTTTATTGCGATAGAAAAATGCCATGAGAAGAAAGAGCAACTTCCAATCCTTGAAAATTTTTAAGTGATCCTTGATACGGAACAAATTAGCAAGTTGTTGTTTGACAACCTCAATAGTAGGTAAATACGGACCAACAATAAAGCTATTATCAACGTAAATAAGTATAGCCACATAAGAGGTAGGTGTACAACACTTAAATAAAGAACAATAAGCATGTGAAAGCAAAAAACTAGCAGCAATAAGGACGGAGGAGAGCTTGGCATACCAATTGCGAGAAGCCTATTTCAAACCATAAATAGACTTTTGGAGAAGACTGAACTATAAACGTGCAATTTATTTATTTAGTAAGTGCACTAAGATACTGTTGTAGTTTTTTCGATAAAAACCCAAGTATCTAATCTCTCGAAGACTCCCAAGTATGACGGAAAATTCTGGCAACGCTCATATCGGATCATTCTAATGCAGAATTCATTTTCAATTGAGAATTACGTTAACACTACTCCTTTTTTTTTCTTGGTTATCGCGTAAAGGAAGAAATTTTTGGACTATACCTAAATTGCGACTAAATAAGAGACAACAACTAAAATTTTCAATTGCTAGAACAAAATCAAATTCAATGAGTATAATTATTGTATTTTCTTTAACCGACAATGCATTTTTTTTTACTGCAGCAGATTTAAAAAACGATATACGTGCATATCTTATAATAATCCCTACATGTATTTATCGACCTGTCTTGTTGCCAAAAATCCACTTGTGTAAAAAATAAACTTTATAATTAACGAAACAACACTATAGAAAATAATTTTTAGGCTACTAACAATTTTTTTCATATTAGATTTCTCTTTTTGTTTTTGTTTCTTTTTCTCTTTACTAGCAAAGACCAATCATATCATATACAATAAACTAAAATCGAAATCTTCTCATAGTTTTGCGCCAAGTGGCAGCCTTAACTTTGTGACACATGTACAATAATAAATAATAATTTATAAAAAATAAAATATTAAATAATATAAAATTATTAATTGCCTATTTATCTAATAATATAGTCAATCAATTAATATAACGGTTACACAATGCACTACATTTATGATTAATTTTATACCTTGATTTACAATTCAATGACCCACCTTTACTATTGAAGCATCACATTGATTTTTACAACTTTTTCTTAAAATGGGAGAAAATTATTAAAATGGCATAAATTACTTTTATTTGTAATATTTGTATGCATACAAATTCATATTTTGTCTCACGGAAGTCTACAGAAATACATAGTATTGCGTCAAGTGGTGGCCCTGACTTGGTGACACATGTACAATCATAAATAATAATATATAAAGAATTAAAATATTAAATAATATAAAATTATTAATTGCCTATGTATCTAATAATATAGTCAATCAAATTAAAGGCCACGTCAGTTTCTCTTTCTATTTAGTTTTGAATAAAAAATATATGAGCTATAAAACCCATTGCACACTCTTATTTAAAGCCTTTTAAATAGTTATGATTACAAATAAATGACATTTTATATAATATAAATTCACCTATATCCTATTTATCCCTCTTTATATTAGGTTCTAAATGGGTCAAAATTCATTTATAACATTCGCTACCTATCTATTCTGTGTTTTTTCCTACATTTTTTTTCTATTTGTCTAATATATATATATATTTTTATTTTGCAGACTGCATCAAATAAAATATTACTTAGGGTTATGATGAAATGAATGACTTTTTTTTATACACTATAAATCATATAGAAGGTTTGTTTTATGTTTGTTTTGAATAAAAATAACGTCAATTATAAATATGACTTTTAAATTATTAATTGTATTGTGTTTGAATTTTTAAAAAAGTTCTAGAATATTTCGGATCAATTAAATTTAGTATCTATATATTACTACCTAAAATCTATAAATATTTTTAATCTATTTTTGTTTCGCTCAAAACTATTTCTACTCACAAAAATTTTAAGAAAAATATATTACTTATCGTAAGCTAAATATCCTTTTTATAATTATAATTTAATGTGTTAGATTATATAAATAATTTGACATATATATAAAAAAAACCAAGTGAATTTTTTCAAATTATGAGTCCCTAGCCAACCTTTAGCTTGGTTGTACCTGCGCAAGTTTACAGTTTGAGTTGCATGAGCATTTGCCGGCTAGAAATTAAATATAGTATATTCCTTATAAATGAGAGACAAAATATGACCTCGTTATAATCAGTTTGACATGCACAACTATATAAATATTGACAAGATTCATAGATAATTTAAGAAAACAAAATCTACACCTGGATTTCTTATCCGTCCATCGGACTCTTTTAGTTCATCCTTATTCACGAGTACTAATTATATATACACCCTAACCCGAATTAATTTTCAACAACCCTCGACTGCTTCGTACTTAATTCAAATAATTTTTGACCACTTTAACAATGGAGATTGAGAGCCAGGCTGCTAAGAAGCCCTCTGTGATAGCTCGGATGAACGATTACGTGGCGGAGACCCGAGTCGGGAAGCACTTCAAGCTCCGTGACCGGAACACGACCTTCACGACTGAACTCCGTGCTGGCACCGCCACATTCCTTACCATGGCCTACATCCTTGCAGTAAATGCCTATATCCTCTCCGACTCAGGAGGCACCTGCTCTGTCTCCGATTGCATCCCCCTCTGCTCTGATCCTACTGTCTCTGCTGCTGATTGCTCGGGGAATGGTCTCCGTGTTATTGTCCCGGATGAGTCCTGCAAGTTCAACCCCGTGAATCCCGGGTACGCGGATTGCGTCGAGGGAATCCGGAAGGACTTGATAGTTGCCACCGCAGTCGCCTCTCTTGTTGGCTGCCTTATAATGGGCACGCTTGCTAACCTCCCGCTAGCTCTTGCCCCCGGGATGGGGGCCAACGCCTACTTCGCCTATTCCGTCGTTGGATTCCACGGTTCTGGAAATATCACGTACCGGAGTGCCCTCGCCGCTGTCTTCACCGAGGGCTTGATCTTCCTTCTGATTTCCGCAATTGGCTTACGGACTAAATTGGCGAAACTGATACCTAAACCTGTACGCATCTCTTCAGCTGCTGGCATCGGACTTTTCCTGGCTTTCATCGGCTTGCAAAACGGCGAAGGCTTGGGCTTAGTAAGTTTCGGCCCAGCGACGCTCCTCGCGCTTGGGGCATGTCCCGCTTCGGACCGTGCTTCGGTCGCACCCGTAACAATATCAGCAAATGGCACCATTAGTCTCATCCCTGGAGGAACCGTCTCTGACGGCATACTCTGCCTCCACCGCCACATGGAGAACCCTACGTTCTGGCTCGGGATTGTCGGATTCGTCATTATTGCTTACTGTCTGATCAAGAACATCAAAGGCGCAATGATATACGGGATCCTTTTCATCACTGTTGTATCATGGTTTCGCAACACCAGTGTCACAGCATTTCCGAACACCCCAATTGGCGATTCTTCCTACGATTACTTCAAAAAGGTTGTCGACGTACATACGATCAAGAGTACGGCTGGAGCTCTGAGCTTCAAGGGCATGGGAGAAGCGTATTTCTGGGAAGCTCTGATTACATTTCTCTATGTCGACATACTCGATACGACTGGGACTCTGTACTCGATGGCGCGATTTGCTGGATTCACAGACAAGGACGGAAACTTCGAGGGGCAATACTTCGCGTTCATGTCAGACGCCTCGTCAATTGTTGTGGGGTCGCTGTTAGGCACATCTCCGGTGACTGTGTTTATCGAGTCATCGACTGGGATAAAAGAAGGGGGTAGAACAGGGCTAACCGCCCTAACCGCGGGAGGGTACTTCGTGTTGGCATTGTTTTTTACACCATTGCTGGCATCAATCCCGGCATGGGCCGTGGGGCCACCGCTGATATTGGTCGGAGTTCTGATGATGAGGGCGGTTACAGAGATCAACTGGGACGACATGAGGGACGCAATTCCAGGGTTCGTGACGCTGATTTTGATGCCATTGACGTACTCTATTGCCTATGGTGTGATCGGAGGGATCGGGGCATTCATTGTTTTGAACCTATGGGATTGGATGGAGCAGTTCTTACGCAAATTTGGTGTTCTCAAGGGGGTGGAAGAAAATGAAAGACGTGATATTACAGAACCCACAGAGGCTTAGAAATTATGGTTTGAGGACCTTTGGGAGAATGATATAGAGAATATGCATTATATGTTTGGAGAATAATGATGGGAAATGTGGCACTAGCCCATTCTGAAGCTTCAAATCTAATCCCAAAATTGAAGGGTTTTCAAGGGTATAAAGCAGAGAATAAAAATGAAATTCTGTTATTAATTACTCTTTCTCAATGCGCATAAAAGGGCCATAATGTAGAGCTCTTAAAGTTATAGAACAATCTGGCAATAAATATATATGCTACAGCAACAATTTAATTCATACAGACCATGATAGACCATATGTTTTTTGAAAACACATCATCTAGCTAATAAGAAAAGGCACAATGTGAACATAAAATTTACAAATCATTGGCTCGTTGCCATTTCCATGCCAATGGGAACGACTGCATCACTTCAGTCTCTCTCTTCGTAAACTCTCAAGGTCCTTTACCATTTGCCAGTGTTCCCGAGACAGAGAAGTCTCACCAAAACTGGCAGACATTAATCGCCCCATCGTCAGCCACCTGCAAAGATGAGGGATACCAAGTAAAAAGGGTAATAAAAGTATAATCTGCACAATAGAAATGAGGATCTGACAAATAAAAACATTTACAATTCAGAAACTAACCTGCTGAAGTCTTGAGTGCCTAAGCTCCGATCTGCTTGCCGAGCTGCTACAATATCATCCTCTATCACCTAAAATATCAGTAGCAGCTTAATCACAATAATCTAACCTTTCTCTATATCATCCATAATTACACTCTTAACAGTTAATATTTAGAAATTTTCAGTCCCCTAAGTCCCCAGATTTCAGTTAATATGCCACTTTTCAACAAGTAAGCCGGTATGAACCAAGTAGAAGTTGATTTATACCTTCTGCATTTCAGGCTCAATAGAATGAGGTAATAATCTAAAGCTTGCCAAATACCATCTCCAAGCTTTGAGTATCTCTTCATCTGTAATTGCAGAGATCTCAGTTGAACTTGGATGGAAAGGTAAAACCAGATCAGCTGGCAGAATGTTGGATTTGCCTTCAGAAAGAACAAGTATTTGGACATCTGCTGGCATCTCCATTTTGTAATACGTAAAATCATACTCTACCTATGGTTACAAATAAAACCATATAAAATATCAAAAATGGCAGTCATATGGCGAAACAAGAGATTTACTAATGATGATGAGAAAATGTAAGCCAGAAATTACTTTTTGTGACTCCATGAGGTTCTTCAGTGATCTAGCATTCTCAACTCCGACGGTGTTAAGGGTCCCTGCCTGCAACTGCGTCTCGTCAATTATCAAGTGTGAGCCCTCGGCAAGTTGTAGAACTCCAGGCACCAATCTGAAGCATCAAGCATATGCAGGACAAATATAAGAAAACAGTTGTCTTTATGCTGAATCTGTTACCTGCGTGAAAATTTAACTCACTAAAAGATTATGGTCACCTGTTCTGTTGATAATCCTTCTTTGGGGAAAGTGAAGCGTTGTTTAGGTAATCAACGGAAAGAGGCATATAATGTGTGAAAGGTAATAGATTCTTTATTGAAACATTAAGTCGATTTCCAAAAATTGACACACTTTCATTGTTCAAGCCAGTAAGATTTAGTGACAGCTTCCCCACAGCAAGCGTGTCAACTCTAGCATGCACCTGTTAAAAGGAAAAGGTTACACATGAAAATAAAAAATGTGCCCAAGTCATTCAGGTTGTATTTGCTTCGGTATAAAAATGTTGCTACAAAAATATCTTTTCCATCTTTACGTATTAGGCTGAATATGGACAAGTTAATAATTTCCAAGACAAGTATTAAACATTCGTGTCCTGTCGTGATAGAAGAGGCTATGTAGAAAGGCTGACATTCGGGCAAAACAAACACCTTAAGCCCATGATGTAGAACAAAAAAAAAAAATTAATATATATATATATACACACATATATGGACAGTATACAGAGAACCAAAAGACAGTGACTAGAAAATAAGATGCATACCCCGGACAAGAGATGCAATAACATGAATTGAGCTGCCAACCCATCATTTCCAAGAACAGATGTAAGATGCCCCAGCAGTCTCTCCCTTGCCTCTTTCACCAAAGTAGTTTTCTGTTGTAGCATCAGAATGGACAAGGTTACGAAAGACATGGTGGGACAAAGGAAATGAATATAAAGAACCAACATAACATTACTACTTAATAGTTATATAATAGAAAATAAGTAGATTCTACCACCTCTATTACAGGAGCACTGGGAAGAAAATCTTGAACGCCAAGCTTCCGGTGGATGAGACAATGAAGCCGTGGTACCTGCAAAGAAAACAAGTTACATTTTGATGCAACAGTAAGAAATAGATGGATGCACCACAAATCTCATCTTTCGCACCAAATCCAAAATTGGAAATTAACAAGATATGAAATGGAATCAGATTCACAAACTAAAACTCAGCAATGGTTTTACTTTCTCAGCTGTCTGCAAGTCCAGGTTAACTGGAATCTAACTCAGTTCAACATTAATGAAAAAAGGTGAATAAAAATATGAATAAACTAGTTTATAGCTTTGACAATTTTGTTCACTTCCCCTCAAAAATTAGATATCGAGAAACACTTGATGGTTCCTCAGTCATAATTAACTTCTATTATGACTTAAAATGCTCCTAAATAATCCATTTTTAACGAATACACCAGTCTTCACCAACAGATATACAAACTCAGTTGCACAATTGTTAACCACCAAAAAATGTAAACTAATTTGATTGAGTAGGTTACTAGATAAATCAGAGCATTGTCATTATCATCTCTGATATGCCAAAATTACATAAACTCTCCCATGAGTAGCTGCTTTTAAAAAACAGTGGGTTTAAAAAACAGTGGATTCAAGCAATGTAGAAAATCTGAAGACAAAGTAAGAACCTTGCTAGAAGGCAAATGAGCTGATTCATCATCACTGAGAATATTTGTAAACTCATCAGTGTCATGCTTGCTTTCTCCAAGGACAGGGTCGAAAGTAAGGACACCAATAAACTCAAAATTCTCATTGAGCTTCAAGTCAGCTTCGGGGGAGTTGTATACCTGCAAAATTGATTGGACACGATCAAAGATGAAATGATATTAGAAGGATTAAAATTTCTAGCTCTCAAATTCCTATCTGCTTATGATACCTTCACGAGACAAGGGAGTGAATTTCTGTCAAAATCATGCCCCATGCCTGTGCCAAGACTAGTTTTTTCAGCTGTAGCCTCTTGAGAAGAAGAGGCAGTAGGAGGCACATCTTCTCTCTGTGAAAGAAAGGAGAATTAGAATAAGATACTTAAGCCCCTTAAAACTTCTAAGATATTTTACGAGCCATAAAACAATTGAAATTGATAAGAGAATACTTTTTGTTTTTGGAAGGTAAATTGATAAGAGAATACCAAAAAGGAGTATAGGAAGTTTTTAAAACCAATGAGTCATTTGGTCTCATGCACGACCTTCAAAATGCAAAATAACTAATGGTAAAATGTTAGCAACTCGACTAAAAAAAATGATTGAAACCCATCTTATCAGAAATCTAAATTGAATTAAACTAACTTGAGCTCAGAGTTAATAACTTAATAGCAAAATTACCTCCTATATAAATTAGCAAATACTAATATTGGTTTTCTGGGTCAGGTCAAAACAGGCATGATCAGTCAAAAATTAGTACTCTTAGATAAGATAGATTCTTGATTAAATTTAAAAATAAATCCATCCAAAGTACACAAAACATAAAAAAAAAACTTGCACTTAACTGAAACTTCTTAACTCATTTGAATTTTCAATTAAAAAGTGTATAATTTTTATGGTTTACAGCTCATAAGATAGGTCATCTCTAAAATTTTAAAGAAGAAAATTAAGAAGAAAAAAAAAACAGCTGCAAATTTACTTTACTGTATGCTTACCATCCTCTTCACACACGGAATGCCCTGTTCTTCATGATCCAATCCCTACCAATGCAGAAAGTAGTCAGACTTGAATAAAAAGGCAAAGTAATATCAACACTTCATAATAAAACGTCAATTCCTAGAAGATAGTAAATAATTTTTAATTGATTTTTTAATGCATAAGAACTTTTACCAAAAACCAATTGACGCAGCTTGGATATCTTCAATAGATACCTTGATTGGCTTAAGGTCTCTAGGAGCAATATTACCAAACTAAGACCAAGAAAACAAGTAATTACAAAAAATGTCACAGAAAAACTCACTTGTATCTCCATGTCATCAGTGGCTGTATCTTCATCTCTTTGCCGCTTCTCCCTTTGCATAGATGATATACTTGCATGCAAGTTTAACAAACTTTCAGAAGAAACTTGAGTCCAAGAATTCTGCCCCGGAACCTTCAAGGAACATTAAGAATTTAATTGCAGATGTGGTACAGGCATATTTGCACAAAGAAACTCTAGTCTGAAACTAACATTAGCCAGATTCTTTTATTCTGTTTTCAGTCAACAAGTTTGGATAATGAAACGAAAGTACTTTTTGCCAATCAAGAATTTAAAAAAGCAGCAAAAAACAGAACTTACAGGAACACAGTACAACAAGCGACGTTCCCAAACCAACATGTCAGATGACGAGTCCATGGGAAATTGGGGAACATCCGAATACTTATTAGTTCTCCAAGTTGATCCATCCTATTTACGAAGCCAAAGAAGAAATTATAAGCATCTTCATGTATCCTAACAATATTACAGTTTGTTAGAATATAAGAAGCCAATTACCTTATAGGCTCCAGCGTAGAACTCGTTACCCAACATATCTTGGATCATTCCACGGAACCGAACTAGTGTATTGGGTTGAATTAGCCCTACGTTAGCACCATTCAGAATAGGCACCTATACAAACCAAAGCCCATCAGTGGTAGCGCAGATATGACTACTGCAAATAACCTCCGTTAACACGAGTACTAAAAGTTCCATTTCTCCCTTGGAAGTAAAATTTATCCAAGAAGAATGTGAATGATTTGCGGTGTAAACAAGAAAAAATGAAGTGATTTTGCAGGTAAATTCCTAAGCTTTTGCCTTTCCAATAACAAATAATAAGCATTGTCGCAGAAAATTGAACATTAGTTCAAAAGGAACAGTACAGCTAACCCCATATTAACTATTTATAGGGGATTAAACATTTTTTGGATATACTAGTGGGGCAATCTTTGAGATTAATTCCTAAAACTTAAAACTGGACTAAAGGGAAGGGTAATGTCCCCGACCTCAGAAATATCTTACGGTCATGCACACTTCCATTGCGACTTATGGGTCACGGGTTCATCCCACAACCTTTTTGGAAAGTAGGGCAAGGTTGCGCACACAAGACCATCCTAAATCGTGCAATGCAGGAGCTTTGTGTAATGGAACATCCATGTCAATAACAACCACTATACAGCCCCTGGAAAAGACAAAGACTAGCTATACATAGAACCAAAAGACTTGATCCCAGGTACGGATCTAAGATTTTGCTCGGGGCATAAATTTTTAATGTAAAAAACTTTTTTTTTTTAAATTTTAGTATTAAATTTTCAGAGTAAAATATTTTTTCAGCCATCATAAATTTGATGCTTATTTATACCGGATCCGCCCCTGCTTGATCCTCTATCTGGAAATCCTAAGTTCACCGCTAAAGGGTCCTTAGTTTCTCACAACACATTATATTCACTCTTGCAATTACTAATTTATGACCAATTAAAGAGCCGATTAATAAACAAAAAATAACAAGCAGGTGCATAATCATGGACCATTATCTTAGAGCCCTATGAAATTTAAATAAACTCTCAAAAATTAACAATAAGTAGCCAAAACATTTGGACCTTAGAGACAACGGCGTCGTCCGATAGGAAGTCGCGGAAGAGGTCGAGGGCGCCCCAGTCGCGGCCGTTGAGGACCGTCGGATCGGACCCCGAGGCCACCGCCTTGTCGAAGGTCGATCGGACGGCTCCGAGAGGGTTTGCTAGCAAATCGTAAGGGTATCCCACCATTTTTTTACTCTCTGTAACTTTAATCGCTCAGAGAAACAAGTTTTTTTTTTTTTGATTGACTAATAATAAACTGTGACTAGTGAGGTTTCCCGCGGAATTTTGGCGGCTAAGCTAGGGTAGAGATCGTTTTCCCGCCAATTTCCGCTTGTTTGGGGTGTGATATGGTGCGGTTGGGTACAGGGGGGGAAGGTGCGCTTAATCCTTGTGGTCTTTAGATAATAAGTTTGAACATTATTTCTCATTTATTTTCTAAATAAATTTCATTATAAATCATCAATTAATAAATCAAAGTCAAAATCAAGAAAATGTGGTACGCTACTCCTTTTTAGCAATTTCTTAAAAAAGTTTAATTAGTCATATATCATATGTTCCAAAAAAATTATTATCATGAAATAAATATTTAAATGCCACTCTTTTTAAAACTCTGATCTGATTTCAAATCTGCCATTTTTCCAAAATTTAGGAATTATTTGGTTTCAACTCTCAATTCCACTATGAGGACCAAATTGATTTTTGTTAAAACTGTATGAATCATTGGTGTAGCTCAACCAACATTGTGGCAATGGGTGCAACTACTCCGTTATTGCCGTATCATGTAGTGATATTTTATTATATGAATGGTACTTTTAAATTGCAATGTCTAAGTTTTAATCATTCATATTTTGTAATTTCCAGGATAATTAGTCTTTTCATTTATGGTTCATATGATTATTTTCGGCCAACTGTGATGGACCCCTGCAAACTAGGAACAAATTTCATATTTCTTTTCAAAATTTGTAGCTATGGTTGCAATCAAAACTACGGTGACCAATTTAGAAATAGTTTAAATTTCATACATTGTTAGCATAGAAATTCTATATGTTAGCAATCTGTCTTAAATAAAAAACATGTAGCAACTTATACATGTGAAAACCATCACAAATCCATATGTATTTCATTCAATTTCGTTGGTGTATGAAAATTCATACAAAAGTTTTAAAATTAAATTCATTTTTAAAACTATGATCATGGGCCTATTAGCATAATTTACACTTTCACTAACATAAAAACCATCAGTGGAAACCAATATCCTGAGAGTTTGTACAGATAGAGAGCACTCCACCATAACCTTGGCCCAGTCCGGCCAATTTGGCTCCGATCGAGAGTGGCTCGGGCTGGGTTAGATCCCCAACACCTTTCTTCCACTCAACTCAACCTCTATCTCGCCCTTCCGCCTCCTTCGGCCAAATCTAGCTACCCAAGGCCCTATCCGGCCGACCCGGACCCGAGTTTGATCGGGCTAGTGCCAATTCGGCTAGGCCAAGCCCGAACTGCTCTACACTTGACCATTGTAGAATGATGACCTTAGATGTTGTCAATTGGTCGGCTTTGCATTGCCACCTCCTTGTTGATATTTGTGGATACTCCCGTGTTATCGATAATCGGTAGAGAAGGTGGGGTGTGGGACTCAAACCCCTCATTTGCTTTCTCGAAATTTTGATTGGCAAATTTTGGTATCAACATGTTGCTCCGTTTCGGCTGATAGTCTCTTTTTGTATCCACACTATATTGAGATACAAATTTGACAGTTGTAACATATTTGGTAACTCCACCTTCATTATATTGGGCAGTATCGATAATTTAGTGTTTGGGTTTATTGGAATTATATGTTATTGCTCGATTTGTGGTTTCACGGATCTAACACTTGAGAACCAAGAATTATTCTATATAGCACTTCAAGTTTATTTTTTTTCAAGACCATAGTGGTGGAACTTGTTCGTCGACTGTGATTTTGAATAGGTTTGAATGTCGAGTGATGGATGCTGAATATGACAGACTATCAATTTATATAGTAAGTTTTAAGGCAATTGGCGTTAGATGCGGAGATTTTTATTAGAAAATAGAATTTGTGTTTAAGTTCTATTTAAGGTGGAACTTGGTTGGTTCAACCTATTAGATATTTTTGTTTATTTGTAACCTGGTATATAATTTTAGATGTTTATTTATTTATGTACGAGACTAATTTATATTTTATAGTGTATTTCCAGTCTAACTTTCGATATTCATTACATATATAATTCGTGCTAGTATAGTTTTTATGTAACTCTTCTGGGATATTATAGTATTGATTGGACAAATATCGTCTTGTACTCTATTGTAATTGAAAGTACTATTTTTCTCATTTTGGTCAACTTTAAACAAGACACGGTTTGCAGTCATCAGCATAGCATTGTGTACATTGGTAATATTTTACCACGGCCTATATGTTACAATTAAATAACTCCCCATTTCACATGCAGGATCTAATATCCTTAATCTTAACAAACAATGCTTGCGCAAGGGAAATGCTCAACATCCAAATAAAGCGTTCCGAAAGTGGATCTGTAGAGTTTGAGTCCATAGATTGTAGTTAAAATTCAAGGGTCCAAATTCTCCGAGACCAATTTTCGAAACACTTTCTGGAGGCACCACATATTAATGCTCGGTACATAAACATCAAATAGCAAACAAATCAAGGAAATGTAACCAAAAACCTGGCTGTACTTTCTTACCATTCTTGTGAAATCAAACCATCATATATTTCAGGTTGTGTAATAGTTTGATTCCCCTTCAGAAATATGGTGGCCTGAAAAGAACCTGCACAATTGCTACCTCACACCAGTTGCTAGAGAACGAAAATGTTCTCACACTAAATTATCATCATCTAGGTAAACAACTGTAAGCTATACATTATACAACATAGACCATGCCAACCTCAAGTAGAGACACAGGTGGCACTTTAAGTGCCACGTCAGGCCCCCTACAATTCCTTCTCAAGATATTGTACCCAAAATTAAGAGCCAGTCTCTTCATCACAGATGAACCTTGCTTTGCCTTCACATAAGAATGCCCAATTATGAAAGCTGTCCCAGCTTCTTGGGCTTCCACCAACTCCCTCAGCTCGTCTCGCAATTGCGTATCTATCTCGGACCGACCGTCTGATTCGGACTCGTTGTCGATCGCAAATCTGACCCTCCTTCCAACGGGCTCCATCTCAATGGCATCAGTTATGCTCTCCATAGATACACTGGCAGGTTGCGGGCTCCCGTCCAGGTCGAAAGCAGGCATACCAGCAAGGGGTAGTGTTCCTATGACTGTCATTCGGCGTTCATTAGGAGACATATCGGATACATCATTGTTGATGGATGGGCTACGGCTCCCGTGCTTACGGCTCCAATCGTAGCGGATAAATTCCGACAGCCTGCTGACGAGATCAGACTCAAAGGAGTCTACGTCCTGGTGCACATCGCGGTAGCCGTACCGGACGATGCACCGGTACGAGCGGTGATCTGGCGGGCCAACCCGGCCCACCAAGTACCGCTCATCTGGTGGAACGTAAGGCACGGGTACCGATTTTACGCAAACGAATACGAGTACGCGGTGGAATGCGGGAAGGTTGGTGACGAAACGAGAAAAGTTAGCAGGTATCCCTGAGGTTAGGTCGCTGAAGACTATGCCGATCCCGGGGACACGTTTCATGCCCAGGCTTGGCCCTAGGGTCAGCAGCCATTCCAATGAGACCTTGTTGTTGATGTCGTACTCATACTTTTTTACAGTGGCATAGTGCCATACAAACATGATTGTGACAAGGAAGAGGGCCAGGAGGATGGGGAACCACGCGCCCTCTCGGAATTTTATTAGTGATGCCGAGAAATACAGTAGCTCGATAGAGCCAAAGAAGAGTAGGAAAGCTAGGGATAATATCGGGGGCTTGTGCCAACATAGCATAATGACCAGGGAAGTGAGGCATGTTGTCACGAGCATCACTGCGATCACTGCTAGCCCTGCACAAGAAAGAGAGGTTGCTATACTATTCAGTAACCAAAACTTTTTTCAAAGAATTGTTCTGCAGATGCATGATTATAAATACGCAGAATGATGTGATAGTAGCAATTCTGAAACCGAATCACTCGTATTGGTTCAACGGGAAAGGAAACGCCCAAAAAGTACTTTGTAGTTATAGAATTGTGTATAAAATACGCATGTATAGCATGTTCCCATCAAAATGATATCAGAATTCAATTTCTAGTAGTCCAGTTCAGCTACAATGATAATAATTTTCGGACAAACACACAAGTTGAAACAGAAAATAAAAGAAATCAAATGAAAGATCGAAAATATGAATCATATTTTACCCGATGCATTGCCCAAGTGTTTTGTATCTCTAAAGCCAATTGTCACAGCAATGCAGAGGATCATGAGCATCCAGTTGATCTCAGGGATATAGATTTGGCCATGTATCTTATCAGATGTGTGGATAACCTTAACTCTCGGAAAACAACCAAGTGACAAGCTCTGGTTGATGATTGAGAAAGTTCCACTTATGATTGCTTGGCTTCCGACAACAGAGGCTAGAATTGCTAATACAAGCATGGGCCATCTCACCTTTTCTGTAAGATGAGAAAATTTTGATATTCAACCTTAGCCGGGTGAACAGGATAGTATTTTTGTATCTCAAAGGCACACTTTCAATAACATAACGAGAAAGAAATAGAATGTGGAAAAAGAAAAGAAGTACCTGGAACGGAGTCATAAAAACTAATTTTGGAAGTCAGATCGTGATTTTCCGATAAATAAGCAGCTTGACCCATATATGCCAATATAAGTGCTGGATAAACCATGAAACTGAAAGCAATCTGCAATTCAACAACACTAGCACCAATTATCTTTTTGTAAAGTTTGTCATTCTCTCAAACAGTGAGAGATGCATGGAGGATGAAAATGATCTGAGAAATATGCCTTTAAATATGCATTAATGTTTTAAAAAGCTATTTTTTTGCACCAAACCCTTTTAACACTGAGAAACATATCACAAGGGTTAAGTGTGAAACTTCCTTATAGGATCTCTCTCCTTAAATCCACATTAAATTTCAAAACATCAATTTATATGGATACAGAAATGAGATCAAAATCAGTGATGTTCACTTTATGGATTGTAATCTGAAGCTATAGCCACGCAAAACAAAATAAAATAAAAAATATTCAAGAAACCAACTAAGTATATTGTAGATGTATTGTTTGTATGTACCTGTATTGCAGCATATGAGAAATGGCCAAGATCAGCAAACATGGCCTCCGACCCTGGAATAAAAATGTAATTAATTTATCATTGAAGGCCAACTTTGATGTGAAGTTTGTACAGTATGGACAATCAGTATGCACAAGTATAGCTTGATACAAGTATACAACCTAAAGACTCCGATTTGCAGTGCATGAGAATTTACAGGCATAGAACTGTTTTACTTTATACCTGTTACGCACAGTAGAATGCCACCAAGGGACATCCATCCATATTTTCCTGTCTTCTTCAAAAACTTGTACATGTAATAGGGAGAAAGGGCTTCATATATGTGTGGATTCCATGTTATTATATTGTATAAGCCAAGGGAACTGATGCACACCAGCCATATCAGCACCACTGGCGCAAAAAGAATACCAACCCTATGCGTACCGTAGTGTTGTAATGCAAATAGGCACACTAGTATGCAGCAAGTGATAGGAATCACAGCATCTATAAACGAAAGCAGAAGATAGATGTTAGACACGAGGGGAAATCTGACTTAAAAAGATGAAAGTGTGTTCATTTTGGTTAATATAAAATGTTTGTTACAGAGTGGTAGAAAAGTTAGATCAGAAAAAGAGATGAACCAAATTCGGACATATGCAGGTCTTAAATACTTCAAGAATAGAAGACTCGTCAAACAATTTGAGATATAAGTGCAGAAAACTTGGAGAGTCACTTAAATTCCTCTTCATTTATTATTATTAGCACTATTATTATTGACATAAAATTCAGTGACTATAAATTTGTGTACCGTGATAAATATCTTTGTGTGAATGTGCTTAAGGAAGAAACACTAACAGACAATTTAACAGGGTTTTATCTTTTTCGGACAAGGTTTATTCCCAGATATTTTCGAAAAGTCATGGTTCAACCGTAAGACATGAACTTCAATAAAATGGACTCTTATAACGGAGTAGAATACACAAACCAGTGGTTATCTAAATTAATAATTGGGTTGTAAAATTCGAAAAGATTGTAATCTTAGGAGCAACAGCAGCTCAAAATCCATCCAATATCATTTCTACGTGTACTCGGATGAAATCAAGAGTTAAGTCGTAAAAGCTTTAAAAAGTTGAAATCACATCTAAAATTTGTTTTATGATAAAATAAGTGAAATTGAGATTTTAAATAGTTAAAACTTGAAATTTTCAAAATTGCATACAAAATGTACATCCAGTTTTATTGCTTTAGAAGCCATCGACTAAAAGTTCAAAGGATAGGGTTAGAGGGGACCAGACAAGTATCTGCAGACCACATTGTTTGAAAATTTGAATTTTTAGGATGATTACTTCATTCGGAACAAAGTTATGTGTTTATCATATGGATTAATTTATAGTACTTGGGCTATTATTCAATAAATATTTTATCCGATTGTTGGAAGCAGAAAATTTCTTTTATCCTCTTTAGTCTAATATGTACAAATCAAAAAGACGGCGATGTGGATCAATCATGTATGACAAAAACTACGAAGCTTGGTGATTTTCAAATCGCTACTTGACACTGACTAGCTTGGAAAGAAAGATATGTAATCAGAAAGACGGCATAGTAGCTCAAATAGATATAACAAAACTAAATGAAGCCTCTACCGAACAAAAAACACCAAAAAAGCCAGACAGTTTTCAAAAGTTATTACTTAACAATGATCATAATAATTGAAAACCAGATCCGAATCTCAACCGCCGTTGAGCCGATCTAGGCAAAGATTAAAAGACAATTCAGTAGGACACATTTCTCGGTCAACAATCTCAATGGATCATATCTCATAATAATCTCATACAAGCTTCTCTAAGACTAAATAAATTTTCACAAGATTTTTAGATCCGGGTTGATTTCTGCGACTAACCTGCTAGCTTCTCTATGTAGTTAATAACTTCAAATAACATTTTAGGGACTCGGAATAGTAAGTTTTCATTCATTTAATTTAGTTAGAGAACATAAAGAAGCTACAAAATGGTCATGCTTTCTCCAGATAAAAAACATATTATAATCCATCTTCAAGAAAACATCTAAAAACATTCGTCAAAAGACCAACAATATATAGCTTAATGTAAATAATTTCTCAAAGCATCGGAGAACTCACATTGGTGTTGTCCTTTAGACATTGACAACTCAAGCCCAGAAACAGCTGTGAAAACTGCAAAACAAATGTATAAACATGTTACCACAAAACAAATCTAAGCAGACGCAAAAAAAAAAAAAGTAAGCCAAAAAAATTAAGTACCTGACATGGCTGGAGTAAGCAGCCCATCTCCAATCACCATACAAGTGCCGAGAAGAACCAATATCAACAAAGCAGTATGCAAAGATTTGTGTCTCTCAAGAAACAATTTAACCCTTGATGATCTCTCATTCTCTGGAGGGTGCTCAAGTTTATACGTAGAGAGTGATTCATCGGACACTTGCCGATTCGGCAAAAGGCTCACCTTAGCATGCCTACATATTAGGGAATATAGGGCAAATGTACCACCTATAATTAAAACACAAAATCAAAGTTTAACCTCGATGACAAGTAATTTCTACAAGTGTTGGATCTTGGGAGGGTACACTTTGCCCCTTCAACGAATTGCGTCTATATGATGTCTTACACACTTTACCAGTGGATTTACTTGTGGTTTTGGAAACTGTTTCTAGTTCTCAGATCAAAAACTCGGCCAGGAACACATTTGCTGAATCCATCAAGGAAATATTTCATGGAAAAAATCCTAAAAGAAGACCTCCAAAAACTATTTTGTAACCTCCAAAAACTATTTTGTTGCTACCAGAACTTA
Organism: Embelia ribes; assembly: GCA_001753735.1. Taxonomy (NCBI): domain Eukaryota; kingdom Viridiplantae; phylum Streptophyta; class Magnoliopsida; order Ericales; family Primulaceae; genus Embelia; species Embelia ribes. The sequence goes on from MKEJ01036651.1 coordinate 18,237, forward strand.
TTCTCGATTCAAAATGCTAATAGCAAAAAAAGCATTGCAGCACTTCGCTGTTTTACTCTTGCAACCGTTGAAAATGAGAACAAAAATTGAAAAAAGAAGGCGGAGAACATGACCAAGCACGCCAAGTAGGCGTTACTTGAGTAAATGTAATTCAGAGTGATTACTAATTCAAGTACTTACCCTCGCCATTGTCATCAGCTCGGAGCACGATGAATACATATTTGAACAAAGGAACTAAAGTAAGTGTCCAGAAAACAAACGAAAGAGCTCCAAAAATTTCTTCGTTGGTTTCAGAATGATGAATGTCTTCGGCAAACGTGTTTCTGAAAACATAGAGAGGGGAAATACCCAAATCCCCGTAGACTACACCGAGGCTTTGGTAAGCTAAGAGCAGCATTTTTTTTGTCGAATCCTTCTGAAAACCCAATTTAGCAAGCAATTAATGAGATATGCGGAGCTAAAGAGCTACACAAAAATGGTGAAAGTACTAGCATTCATCGTATTCATCAAGGTACAAAACCCAAATTATCTGAAGCTAATATAGTTTGATAACAAGCCCCAAATTCCACAAGGGTCAGTCACAAATAAGCAGAAGATATAACTAACCTTTGAAGAACTCCAAAACCTTGAATAACCACAATCCATGCTAAGAAGTGTCTTCAATGTCTAAAACTGGTTTATTTAGCTGGAGAAGCGTAGATGCAGATCCTCAGAACAAGATTTTCGAGGGTATACACAGGAAGAAAATAAATAAAACAATACTGAGAATATTTTTCAAAACAACAGCCAAAGAGGGAGACCCATGTCTGCACTTTACTTACATCTAAAGGAGATAAAACAGCAAACTTTTTCCCCACACTTTTCAATAACTCCACATGACATCCATACCTCCATCTCTCTCATCCACTTTTACCGGACTGAGAAAGCAATGAAATCTTGTAATGAAAGGTGATTGACTTGTGCCTTTTGGGTTTCTCATTACTGTTATTTTTCCTCTTCCTTTTTTAGCATAATAAAAAAAAGGTGAGAAAATGATCATTTTGCTTTTGCCCCAAAAAGGAGCAAAAGGGACCCAAACTATTGTTAACCAACTCCAAGAAAATAAGTAGGTCCAATTCACAGTTACATACATACATACATACATATATATATATATATATATATATATACATATTCTTGTATTACGTAAGAAGTCATGTATTTTTAGAATAAATTACTACAAAATAAAAACATCTTATACTAGTTTTATTATAATAAATTGTGCTCATTTTTAATAATCTTGTTCTCAAAATATAGTAATTTTGTATAAAAGCATTCCTGTACATTACAAGAAAAAAATATTTCTTAACCCACTAGGGCTAGCTTAGTGCGAGAATCCAATCTCATAGTTAGAAGATTATGAGTTTGATTTTACTTTCCCGGTATACGGGCTCCGATGAACAACAAAAAAAAAAAAAGAAAAAAACGTTTCTTGCATTGAGAGCAAATACTAGCATGTGACATGTTTTTGGTGAAGATTTAATGAGCTTCAGTGCTCACAAATTTATCTACAATAGAAATTACATATTTGTGTCCAATAGTTTTAAAAAAAAAAAAAGCAATGGGATAATGAGTTTTTCCTAAAAAAAAAAGGAAAAGAAAAAAACCTCATTTAGCTTTTCCAATTGTGACTTTCACATTAGTCTACTTCTTGAGATCATTCCCAAACGTTCAAGACAAATCAAATTAAACTCGTATTTGAGATCAAATTTGAAAGCTCTCTAGACGAAGCGTATCAAACTCCTTGAATTCAAATGTTAAAACACCTGATGCAAATCAAATCAAGATCATCGTTAAGATCCAGTTCTAAAAGCCTTCAAAATAAAATAAGTCAAGTTTCTTTTTGAATCACGATTTGAACCACTCGAGATAAATCAAATCAAACTCATTCTTAAGAATAAGTTGTAAATTTTTAAAACAAATTAAAACAAATCATTCTTAATAGACAAGACAAGTCAAATAAAATTTATCAATAAAGTCCAATAACTCAATTATACTTTCAATTATGCATGTAAACAAGTCTTGAAAGAAAATTTGTCTATACCGAAAAAAATTTGCTTTATCATTTAAAGCCACGGGTCTAAATTATTATAGTTAAATTACATGACATGGAGTATCCGGTAAAAAATTGGATTTGGTTTGTGTGCCCGCATGCTTCGCCGTATCAGTAACAAATTTGGTTAGTCCCATGTGCACATCTTATAAACTCAAAAGTTGTGTGTCCATATTATCTATATTATACTCTATGTAAATCCTATTTTATCTTTTTGTCTAATTCAAAATAATTACAATTTTATTTGATATAAAATAAAAAAAATTATCAAAATTTATAAAAGAACAGTAACCTACTACCCTACCACCCCCCTTGGCCCCCACACATTTCTAGCACACTTAGATTGCTAGTTACATATACGTGGTTAGCATTTAAGTGGTGTACTCTCCTCATGTTATGAGTGCATAAATCAACAGTGTTTAGAAGAAAAGCATTGAAATTGTACTGAAAGTGAGAGGACCACATGTCACTTGTTCGTTGGCTGTCTGGATAATATTGATAAGGGGTTTTGCTCCCATCCCTTTCTTTTTATTTCATCACCACTACCTCTAAAAGTACACCATTCTTTCATAACTCCCAGTTCCTATTGTATTGCGCTCTCTCCCTCTCTCTCGATCTCTCTCATCTCTTTGTCTTGCAAGAGTGAAAATGGGGCAAACATGCTGCACAGACTCCGATGATAATACTTCACTTCTACTTGGATTAGCGGTAGCGATGGCAATTGCAATGGCATTCTTCATCTTATGTACACCCCCTCGATCCAGAAGAGTTGTTCTCCTTCATTGCCATTAATTATGGTGTTACAGTGTTAGTTTCTCCGTAATTTTTTTTCTAAGACATAGCTATATTTACCTGTGCATTCGGGTACCTATTTGATGCGATCCTTGTATTTAGCGACTATTTCAATAGCTACGGATTCTATCAGAAGGTGAATAATTAAATGCATATTGTTTTGTTTCCCCTTTTGGCATTTATCTTCCTTAGCAAACGCAAGTAGCATTAGAATCGTCCGATGAGGATCGTACCTATTTTTATCCATCACTGCAGTTCACATAAACCATACAGCAGCTGAACACGAAAAGTCTTCATAAATTGAATGTTTTAGCATTTGGATCGGGCAAATGCTGATCAATATTTTTCACTGCTAAGAGTCCAGAGACGCGAGTATATTGCACAATAAAAAGGTTGCTTGCGACAAAGCAATAGTGGAAACAGACTAACAAGAAAAAAGTTTTGGATTGCAAAAATCCTTAGCATTTGTATGGCCCTCTTATCGTTGGCATGCAAAATTTAAGAGTTGGCATAAGCTTTTCAATTTAGCCAGAGCAAAGCTTCTCAAGAGCCATGTTCTCATCACCGCCAACACTCTCAAGGGTACTCCTTGTCAAAGCTTCTGGGAAACCCATCTCCACAAGTTTCTTTACCTGCAATTTCAAAAGCAGTTTTGTACACAAGAGCACAATTTCTTAAGCAAAAATACAGTGTATATTTGCAAAAAATAAAAAATGTTAATGCGAAGTAAAACTTCATTGGAAAAGAAAAGGCAAAAGGTAGAAGAAAACAGAAAAGAAAATGCACCTTCTCTTCTATCCCAAGAGCTGATGTTCTGGCAAAAGTTTCAGTCCAGTAACGAGCAGTGGCCGCAAAAGTCTGATAATCTTTGAGATACTACAATTGTAACACACACACACTAAGAATAACTTCAAGTTCATCAGCAAATGAAGTACACTTGCATTATGCAACAACCAAATAAAAAATCACCAGCATAATAAAATAACCACTTGCAAAACCTAACTTAGCAATGTCATACATACAAAACAGAACTTGACAAGGGATCCACCACGAAGAAGGACAAATTACTTATATCAATGAGGAGGCAAGGGATCCACCACTAAGAAGTAGAAATTTGTATTGTACATATAAATGATTGAAAACTGAAGTATTAACGGTGTATGTTGCCGAAAACAATACCTGCTGTGCTACCACTGCATCTTGTGGATCATCGGGTGCTGGGGCAGAGAGTAATGCTTGAAGGGAGAGGAGTGCGGTCTTTAAAGTCAGTGCAGGACTCCACTGATCCTTCAGAATGTCAAGGCATATTGCTCCACTTTGACTACTGATATTTGGATGCCTTTAATAATTGAATTTGCACATTCAAGATGGCATGAAAAATTTAGAAAGATCATTTTACAAAAAGCTACAATGCTATCAATCTTGAATTAAGGAATCAAAATAGTAAGCTAATCCAAAAATTAATGATAACAGACAAAATATACCTCCCAGCTAACTCTAATTATACAAGCACCACCTTAATGCTTCCTTTTTTAAGGAAACGGAAGTAAATTACCAGTGCATACTTAAACAAATTACTCTTAAGGCTGCTAGAATGAAAGAATGAAACGAACAAGCACTATGAATATTACATTGATGCATCAAACAGTAGAAGAAATAATGAAGCAAAGACATAAGTCCATGCTTTGTTGAAAATTTCCACCAAACAGATATGTAACCATATAATTTGTTACTTTCCAATTGAAATCTGCACGTTTCGAACCATACGCAAGCTTCTCACTAGATAAAATAACTAGTGGATGGGGATGCTTTGTTCCCAAGTCCAATGAAACCCAAAAATGAACCAAACCTAGAGCCACAACCCCCATCCTATGGAACAGTAAAAAAGAAGACGATCACCCACCTCCTAATTACATAAACAAGACATTAGACGGGGAGGAAGTACAAAATTAAGGGCAACTGAATAACTCGTATATGGGGGGAAGGAATAAAAGATAGGAGTAAAATTCTAAAGAAATTCACAAGGAAAAATTCATTAGCTGACATACTCTTTCACACTTAACACAAACAAGACACTAAAAGCCTAGAGCTACAACTCCCATCCTATGGAAAAGTAAGAAAGAAGACGATCACCCACCTCCTAAATACACAAATAAGACATTACACGGGGAAGAAGTACAAAATTAAGGGCAACTGAACAACTCTTCTGTGTGGGGAAAGGAATAAAAAATAGAAAGGAGACATATTCTAAAGAAATTCACAAGAAAATTTTCATTAACTGACATACTCTTTCGCACCTCACACAAAACAAGACACTAAAAGCCCCCGTTCCGATCTAACTCAGGCCTAAACACCACTAGTAATGTCAACAGATCACTCTCGTACCATAATGCACACGAAACAGAACATGATGTAACCCCGCTCCAAATGGTCCAAATCCCAAACCACAAACTGAAAAATAGGTCAACATGAGTAACAAAGAAGATCAAAATCCTAATCTTTCACACAAAGGTTGACAACAAGCCGCCTCAAGTGATCTACAAGTATGACAAACAAAGAGATGAAATGGAGATGTTGTGACATAAAACAACAGAGAACAAAAGCTAATAAATATTTTTTTCTCACCAAACTTTCGTAGTAAATTGCATTCTTGGAGGTTCAAAAGGGTAACCATCTGCCAATAACAAAGGAATTCAAGTCAAAAACAAGGATTTAAATGCAAAACCTAGCTTAAAAGTAATGTCACCGCCATTCAAAATGCTTCAAAACTAAAAAAAATAAAATTAGCAAATTATTGATCTTTAGAGTAACCTAAACTATTCTCTAGACCAAAAAAATGCTACCTTTCCCCAAGATGGACGTTAAACCCTATCTAGCTAGGGATTGACAGATAATCAACAGCCCACATTGCTATTTGGGAAACTGACCTCTCAATAAGCCCACATTGCTATGATCCACTTGCTCGCAACAATTATGTCCAACTATTCACCACAATGTACCCAACAAATCTCAATAAATTCTGTTACACACACACACACATATATATATAGACGGCCTAGTGCACAAAGCTCCAGCATTGCAAGATCTTGGAAAATCTGATGTGTCCGCAACCTTACCCCTATTTTCAGAGAGGTTTCGAACGGGACGAACCCGTGACCCACAAGTCGCAATGGAGGTGTGTTTGACCCTAACTTATAAAAATGCAAATTAGGCTTTAAAGACCACCAATATTAATTTTATGAGAGGTTGAAGTTAAAACAACTATAATAATCAGATGCCATGTGAACATCAAGCAATCTCCATATCAATAAATTCTATTATATAAATTTGGAAAAACTCAACAGGCAAGCATCAAGAAAGCATTATCATAAAGCGTCAAAAAGTGAATCATCGAGCCATTCACAACTAAAGAAAATCTATGATCAAGTCTCTTGGAAAACAAAGCACTTGCACACAATATTGTTTCAAAACGAATTCACACACATTAACACCATAAGTAATTACTGTCAATAAGAAAGCATGCGTTGGTTGGGTATATTATTCGTCCCCTTGGAAATAGTCTCCCTGTAAACAGCAATTCCAAGGTTGTTTTGCAAGTGATTTCCCTTCCCATCAGACAATAAATACTTTTCAACTAGTAAAAAGGCCTCTAACATTTCAAAATTTGTGTGATGGTGGAAGGCAAACCTTGAACCAAAAAAAAAAAAAGAATCTAACATATT